>JAVKPL010010991.1:0-46897 GCA_032173675.1 Gastrolobium villosum | reverse complement strand
CACATGCTTCCGATGCCACAAAAAGGGCATTATTGGTCTTTGTAGTTGGGGTTTAACTACTTAATTAAAAGTCAAGTCCAGCCCAATAAAGAAAGCTAGGGTTCCCAATTTATGTTCAACAGCTTTTTGAACGTGCATGAATAGCGTTTTGAAGACAAGGGAGTATGAAAATCAGTCACTATAAGAGAAAATAGAGAGAGAGCCATTTCAAAAACTTCACAGAAGAATTGAAGAAGGAGTAATCTTTGATGATTCTACGATATATCTTTCATCTACCGTTCGGTCCACCTGAGATTCTGTTAGTAGCATCACCAGAAATTCGAAACCAACACTACTATGTGTGTACGATTCTACTGCAGGCAACAATCTTGAGAGAATATTTTTTTTTCTTAAGCTCACTATTGGATCGTGCTGAAATACTTTAAGCAAGAGTTACACTCATTATACTTCATATCTAACGGTCAGTTTGTCGATTGGAGCTCACACACACACACATAACTTTGAATGTGTGTGAGTAGCATTTTACTGACAAGAATACAAGCGAAATCAATCACAATAAGAGAAAAGAGAGAAGAAACCTTCAGAAAATAAGCTAATTTAAGAACAAGAATGAACAGTCCTTGATCATTTTTCGATATGTCCTCATCTACCGTCCGATCGAGCTCAGATTTTGTTGGCATATTCCTGACTCATCATTATTCATATCCAATGGTGGCATTTCTGGTTGGAGGCCTATAGCATCACGAGAAATTCTGTTTTAGGCAACGATCTTAAGAGAATGTTTTTTTCTTAAGTCCACCGTTGGATCGTGCAAAAATACTTTAAGTAAGGGTTGCGCTCATTATACTTTATATCTAACGGTCATTTTTTCGATTGGACCTCTGAAGATTCGTGCAACTGAAACAGTGGATGACAGTATTCCTACTCTATTCTGGGCAATAAGATTTGAAGGGGAATATCTTTTGCTCAACCATTTGATTGTTCTCAATATTAGTTAGTCCCACCATGATGTTGGTACTTTTGTCAACACACATAATTGCTTCTCATGAAGAATACATATAGTTTATAAGAAAAAAATATGCAATAGAATAGATACGACATTGTCAAGCCTCATGTTTAAACCATGTTTCTTACTCCCGCCAAATAATGGTTGGCGCAATATAAACGCTTGAATTATTTAATGTTTGAATATGATGAAATACGGGAGGGAACAATCAAAGCCGAGTATTATAAATAATTGAATATAAAACAAATAATATAAATAAGAAAAAGGTAATTAAAAGAAAAAAGAAACAAATACGTAACTTTATCGTAAAATATTTTGAGGGATAGGGTCAAAAAATATGGAAGCTAATGTTAATTTACCAAAATTTAAAACAAATTTTAACTAAAAAATTATGAAACTTTTATTCAAACCAAATCTTTTATTTCCTTTTACGAATTGGATTTAAATACTACTAAGTTTAAAGGTAAACTTAGGTGATGTTTTTGTGAAATTAGTTATTAATATCGTGAGCCTTTCCTACATTTATTTTTGGGTAAAGTGTATATCATTTTGAAGGATGTAAAGTTGTGTCATTTTAAAAGAGATAAATAGATAGATAAAGGAGGAGAGAGAGTTGACAAAAAAATAAAGACGTGGGTCCTACCTCTTTGTGAGAGTGAAAGGATATAAATTATATCATTTAAAAGAATAAACAATTTTTCCTTTAATTTTTGAAGCTTTTTGTGGTTATATCTAAAGTCAAGCCAAAGCTTTACGCGAGATTAGTCAAAAACGAGAAGTGCAGAAATATGTTATTGTTTAAAAAAAAAGTCATATATATAGTCATCCTTAAGAATAGTATTTTTTTTTGGCTAAAAGGCAACGAAGTCCCAAATTTTGGGTTCATTTTACAAAACCTCCTTATGTTTAAAAACACAACAATGACTCCCTGAACTTATGAAATCAGATTTTAAAAATTAATTATTAAAATTTTGTAAATAAAATTAATTATTTTAGAATATTTTAATTAAATGAAATTTCAATTATTATTATACGTTAAAGAAATTATAATTTAAATTTTACATTGAAAAAATGAAGTATGGTAAAAGTGAAAAATGAAATTTTCCCTTTCCCACGTTTTGGTGTGCACAACCTCCCCCTCTTTAGGGTTTTCAATTTCCCTCTCTTTCTCAAAACTCACTATTGTTCCCTCCTTGAACCGTCTTGTCTCTCAAATTTGTGTGGTCAGTTACTTGAATTTGTGACACTCCGTGGTTCTAAGCGTGGATATCCCGTTCCACTGGTTTGTCTCCGAACAAGGTTTTCTGGCGAGAATCAGCTCCTCCCTGTCAGAAACCGAATTGCTATTGTTCCATTCGGTGCTTTCTGTTTTCATTTTTTCTTTTTTTAAAATTTCCTTTCCCCTGTTTCAAAGAGTATCTGAACGGTAGCTTTGTCGATTGCCGTGGGTCCTTTGCCGATTTCCTCATCTCCGCATTAAGGACTGAAGCCGCGAGAAGCTCAAGGACCGAAGCCGCTGCAAGAGGGAGGGAGAAATTGAAGGACCTGACTCGCTCTAACAGGGAGGAGGTAAGTTCTGAGTAATATGTATAAATAGCTAAGATTTAAAAAAATAAATAAAAAATCATATTAATGATAGGAGGTAAGTTCTGAGTAATAAGTTCTGATATTAAGCACTGCATGTCATGTGTGGATAGCTTTGCCTTCAGATGCACAGATTTATGCTTGAAACATAACTGAGTACTGTCAAGTGATATCAAAATTGGCTCCAATAAGAAGGATATAAAAACTGTGAGAAGTGAAGTTTTGGGTGATTCAGCTGTTGTAACATTAAGTGATCAAATTGAAGAGAAAATGTAAACTGAGAATTTCGGACATTATCTTGTCTATAACTGAGAATTTTTTTTATGGATGCTTTTTAAAAATTGCTTTTCTTAAGTCAATTACTTTCTTTTCCTACTGAGGGAGGGTGTTGTTGAGGAGTGAATATTTTGGGTTCTTGATGAAATTGTGAGGGGATTTTTCTCATTTAGGACCATGCTTTTGGCTTACCAGGGTTAAAGTAGAGTATTCATGATAAGACACAATGCTGAAACAAGATAATAGCGTAATATTCATTCTGTCTAATAGATTACTCCATTTCATTATTTGTCTTTAATCCCCTTTTCAATGTTCTTAAAATTTACAGTTTGGGTAAATGACTCCTCTAAATCACGTTTTCTACAATCACTTAAATCTGAAATCTCTTGAAAGGAAATTAATAATATCTCATGAGGGTGAATGGAATTAAATCTGAATGACAGAACAGAATTTTTATAGATGTACAACAAGCTTATAGAGCAGGCTTCAACCAAACTAAACTTAACTTAAACCATTGTAACTGTTTAGAGTTGTAACAACTAAGAGCCATGTAAGGTAACTGCCTAACTGCAAGGATGCATTAATATTACTCTAGGAGGTGCAACACTTTAGTGCTCAACCAGCTCATACAATTAACAAGGTACAAGAGAGTAGTAACTCTAATAGTTGGCATCTAGTAATTTAAGCTTGTTATTTTTAAATGCATATCCATGTAAATTTTGATAACTTCAATGTTGGTAGCAGTTGCTTATAATTGTGATATAGGGTATGGACTAGCAGTTATTGTAGATACAGGGGTTGATGAGCACACTAGCCCATGCCCTCACTAGATTGAGATATAGTGCAGAAAAAATGCACCTCTTGAGCAAAGTCCAACCTAGCCTAATCTTTTGAGGATAGAACGTAGCTAAAGCCTGTGGATCAACCATGTCTCTCTTTTTATGCCCACCTTGGCTTATTGATCTTAGAAGACAGCCAAAAGTAATGCAGCCAAGATTTTGAGTTAGATGGGTCCAATATTGAATAACTTGCTTAATAGCTAATAATATATTGAAACTATCATTTTGACACATGCATTTATTTAGAAACTAGAGAAAAAGAAGCATGAGTTTTGAAAATTCAAGGAACTGTATATTTTTTGATTTAAGGTTTTGGTTTTTATCTTGGAGACACAATGATGCCAAACGTCTACCAAAGGCATATATATCACTACTGATGATTTAATAATTCTTTTAAATAGCATATATATCAACGAAACCTACTATGTTTCTTTTTGTATCAAAATGTTGGAGTTCAGTTATGAGTAGAAAGCCACCCAATTTCACAAGAATATTAAGATATATAATATTCTTGTGAAATTGGAATATTATATATCTTTGTATATACAAAGATAACAGCGGCAACAACTAAGCCTTATCCCACTTGGAGGTGTTTGCTATATGAATCAATCTACTCCATTGGGCTTTAGTGATTTCATTTCTGGCTACTGTCATACGACATTGCCTTAATTGTCACCCCTTTACTTTACCATGCATAAAGAACTGCAAATAATTCCAATAAGATGCTAATATAATGGTGCCCCAGTCTCCTTGAAAACTTCCACTTATTTAATAGAATGTTGTTTCCTTCTTTCAGGGAGGTGAGAAGTTGGGTTATGAGACTGGGTAGATTCGAATATATAGATCCTTCTCCATTTTTAAAGGGTCTCAATGTTGGCTAGGCCGGTTAGCATACAAACAAAAAGCAATAATACTTTTCTAGATATCACATTTGAAGATAAGTATTTAAAATAAACATAAAAGAAATGATTCTCTTATCTCATCAACAAGGTCCAGGGCATTGTTCCCGGATGCTCATAAATGGTACCTTGTGTTGACATTTAGTGAACTGTGATATTATGCATAAATGGTACCTGGAATATACATATATGGCTGTCTTTCTCCATTATTTTTCTTATTCAGCACTAATCCAAATGTCACCTTTTCTAGTAACTATTTTTATTTGTATCATGTAGTTGCACGTAAGAATTACTAGGATAACAAAAAGGATCCTTAAATAACCGGGTACCACAGCAGTCAGCAGTTTATTTATTGTTTTAAATCCTATATCAACTTGTTTTATTTATTTATTGTTTTATTTATTTATTTATTGTGATTTAGATATATATTATAGTTTCTTTTAAGCATCTCTCTACTAACTATTTTAATGCTTAACAATTTTTCCCTTTTGCAGGCTGCATCCCCTGTAAGCGAGGTAGGAGATGCTGCTTCGGCACTTCAGCCAGAGTGGGGGAGGTGTGATCCACAGACTAAACGTATATGGGTTCGTCCTTTAGGCACCACAGAGTAAGTTGTAATTGTTACTAATGATGTACTAATGTGGCTTTTAGCATTGCTCAATCGTTATAATCAAATAAATTGATTTAATATTGTCAGGTTCGAACCTTATGATGAGATCATGAAATTCATTGATAATCAAATATTCCGTAATTTTCAACATGTATGGGGCACCTGGGGAGACGTTCCTAAAGAAACTCGAGATGCTTGGAGGAATGAATTCATGGTAAGTTATGTATATCTCGTTAATGCTAATGTTTTATTACAAAAATGTACACTAACTACACATTTGTCACTAATTTGTGCGCTAATCGAAAAAATTGGCAATTTACAGGATAATTATAGGTGGTTGCCCGAGGATCGCCATAACCTTGAAAGAGCTTGGCATCACAAAGCCACCATAATGTTCGCAAATAAAATGGATAAAGTAAGACATGATAAGGGAAAAATGCATGGTGTAGTGAATCATTAAAAATCCAATTGAAAGAAAAATGGAAAAACTGTCCTAAGTTTCAAAAGAGATCTGCTCAAAATAAGGAAAATAGGGCCAAGCAGGACACACCCACATATGCTGGAGGGTCGATTCCAATCAGCAAGCATCGACAAAGGATAGTAAGTATAAATTGTTTTCTAGTTCGATATTCAACAATTCGTACTTGCAACTAAAGAATTAATGATTTTCATTTGTATTTCCAGGAGGCTTCTGGAGAAGTGCCGCCTGATATTTTATTTTAAATATTTAACTTACTGCTTTATAATAATGTATTTGCAGATGAGCTTAAAAGGATGAGGGTGTCCCACTCCCAGATTCATGAGCAATTGCATGCTACGACGGAGCAATTGCATGCTACGACGGAGGAATTGCATGCTACGAAAGAGCAAGTAACTCAGCAAGCAGAATTTATGAAGCAGCAAGCTGACATTATGAAACAAATGCAGGAACAACTCCGACTTTTAATGCAAGACAAGGAAGCCAACTGCAACAAGTCGAAGGGACCGGCGTCGGATGATGACCCTGATGATGATGATGAGTTTGCTAGGACTTTAGAGGCATACTAGTTGTTTGTATCTTTTACTTCTTTTAGGACTTCAGAGATATATCAGATATTTTTTGTATGTTTTATTTTGTTTAGAACTTTAGAGACATTTTATTTGTAGATTTGATGGTGGTTGTTGTTCACTTTTGCTGATATACTATTTAATTTTAATTATTTATCCAGTATTTTTTTGGATTTCTGTTGCTAAATTTATGTTCATTTGGAATCCTTGTTGTTTACAGGAAAATTAACAAAATTTAATACATTTTTTTATTTTAATTCCAGAATTTGTGACGGAAATTTTGAAAATTCCCTTGCAAAATTCGTAGCATTTTGCAAGGGAAAATCAAAATGTTCCCTTGCAAAATTCGCAACATTTTGCGAGGGAAAATCAAAATGTTCCCTTGCAAAATTCGCAGCATTTTGCGAGGGAAAATAAAAATGTTCCCTTGCAAAATTCGTAGCATTTTGCGAGGGAAAATAAAAATATTCCCTTGCAAATTTTGCAACGGATATTTAATACACCCCTTGCAAATTCTGCTACGGACTTTTGCGAGGGAAATTATACTCGAAATTTCCGTCGCAATCTGCGAGGGAAAAACACTGTAGATAGGTGTGTTGTTTGCGAGGGAAATTTACTTTTTTGCAAGGGAATTTTTCCGTAGCAATTTGCGAGGGAATTGTCATATGACAAATTTCCCTTGCAAATCTATTTGCGACGAGGGTCTTAGCGAGGGACGGTGTTCCCTCGTAAATTCTGTTGCAGACAGTTTTTGCAAGGGAATTTGTCCCTTGCTGATTGTGAATTTTCTAGTAGTGTTGCGACAAACAAAGTTCTACATCTAGTGTCCTTTATTTAATCAAAAGATTGTCTCTAGGACACCCATATACTAACAATTGTAGCCTGCAATACGATGCAACAGGATGAGATGCGCTGATTGATCTATTTTCACATGATGTGGTCATGTTAAAACATGATATGAGAAGATCCATTCCCATTAATTTGCCATGGGATGACGGGAACAGTCATACAATTTCCACATCTTGTGTATGCCATTATTATTCTTGCCTTTACAAAGGTACGAAGGGGTAAAATACCTTTATCCCAAATTAATTAGGGTGGGTGGTAGATGAACCTAAATGAAAGGTACGAAGGGGTAAAATAAAAATAATAATAATAAAATAAATATAAAAGTAAAAAAAAAAGAGGAAGAAGAAGATGGGGAAGAGGAAAAAAGACAAAGGAAAAGAAGGGAAAAATAAGAAGAGGGTGGAGATGAAGAGGAAAAAGATTAAAAAGGGTCAAAAATGTTTTGTTGTTAAAGAGGCATCCACAAAAACTAATATCATCCATTGTTACGGTAAGGATCTTTCTCAAAGGCTTGCCCATAAGTAGGAGTATGATTTTGGGACTCACAATTGAAGGGAAAATGTTAGAGATTCAAATTAGAAGAGTGACATTCCACATTAACCCACTAATTATATTCATTTCTTTAAAATTTTAGTTTAAAATTAATATAATGTCAAGGTCACTTATTGTATACTTTCCTTAATCCATTAAACATCGAAGGAAAGTATCCCTTCTTTTGATCTCCCTGCAGGTATGCCTGATTTATTATGTATTACTAAACATAGACAGTGTGCTGTATTAATATTAATCTTATCTCTTACCAACTGAAATATATTAATCTGATAAGACAAAACAATAATATCTCACTTCGAGGGGAGATAAACCTCCTAAACCAAATGGTTCTGTATTAGAAAATATTTCTTACCTTTCAAAGAAAGGTTACATAGCTTTATATAAAAAAGCACTCTCTCTCCATAACAGAAAAACAACTCTCTCTCCATCACTAACTCACACACCCACATAACCCATTTCACCACAGATTTCTCCCTAAGGCAAAACATCATGCCTAACCGTAATCCTCACACCCTTTACACACATACATCATTCTGTTACATATGAAAATCCCTCATCCATTTTGGTTTAACCCTATTCCTCTTAGACCACCTGTTTGTTGGGCTTAATTGATGGCCCAGCCCATACCCTTCTAAATCCATCTCTTCAGTCTCTTGGAAGTCCTCTTCTTCTACCATATTCCCCTGCATATCATCCCCCTTTTCTTTTGCAAACACCTTGTACTCAAGGTGGAAATTTGGGTAAGACTTCAAGACTTCCTCTAACAGCTCCCAAGTAGAGTCCTCTGGGTACAAACCATCCCATTGCACCAAAACACGATTCTGTCCAGTATTAGGCTCAATAACAGCATCCACTACGGCTAGAGGTTGAATCATCGGCTGGTTGCGAAATTCTGCCACAGGTAAAGCTAATGGTCGGTCAGCTTGATTTGGAACAAAAGGTTTGAGGAGAGAAGCGTGAAAAACCGGATGTATTTTGGATTCCTGGGGTAATTCCAACTCAAATGCAACCTGTCCAATACATTTAATGATTTTGAAAGGTCCATAGTACCTTTTTGAAAGTTTATGACTGGTACGGTTAGCCAAAGAATTTTGTCGGTATGGTCTGAGGCGTACCAAAACCATGTCATTTACTTGGAAAGAATGATCGGATCTATGTTTATCTGCTTCCTGCTTCATAGTAGCCTGAGCCTTCTCCAATTTGCGTTTCAGTTGGCACAAGATTTCTTCCCTGTCTCTCAATTCAGTGTCCACAGCCTCAACCTTGCTGGTTCCAGCCACATAATGGGGAAGCGTAGGAGGATTTCGGCTAAACACAATTTGGAATGGTGTAAATCCTGTAGCCGAATGAATGGAAGTGTTATAACACCATTCTTCCCAATGTAAGAAACGACCCCACTGCTTGGGATGCTGATGAATGTAAGAGCATATGTATTGTTGCAGAATACGATTGAGCACTTCAGTTTGGCCGTCACTTTGTGGGTGATAAGCCGAAGACATACGAAGTTTTGTACCACTCAATTTAAATAATTCCTGCCAGAACCGACTCATGAAGACGGAATCTCGGTCAGAAATAATACTCTTAGGCATGCCATGTAAACAACAGATCATGTGGGTGAACAATTCTGCCACTTTAACCGTAGTAAAATGAGTTGGTAAAATGCCAAAATGGGCTGCCTTGGATAATCTATCCACCACCACAAAAATGACAGAACCGTTTTGGAAAGAAGGAAGCCCTACAATGAAGTCCATGGCTATGTCTTCACATACTTCCTTTGGGAATGGAATTGGCTGCAATAATCCTTTGGGTTTAGTGGTAGGGGACTTAATCTGCTGGCAAGTAAGGCAACTTTGCACAAAGCTGCTGACATCTTTTTGCAATCCATACCAGAAAAAATTTGCATCTAACCGTGCATAAGTCTTTTTGATTCCCATATGACCTCCCATTGGAGAAGCATGGAATTCCTCCAGTAGTAAATGCTTAAGGCTTGAGCTTGAGCTAACAAAAATTCTCCCGCGATGAAAAATCAATCCTTCAACTAAAGAAAAATCCGGTTGGGATTGAGGATCGGTTTCTAATTCCTGTAGTAATTTACAGGTTTCCAGATCTGACAAATATTCCTCCTTGAGGCGAGCCAAGATATCGAACTGGGGTACTATTAATGCCATATTATGGGAGACCGGCTCATGCAATCAGGAAAGGGCGTCTGCCACTTTATTTTCAGGACCAGGTTTATAGACTATCTCATAGTCATATCCTAGTAACTTGGAAAGGTAATAATGTTGGTCTGGTGTCTGAATAGTTTGGGTCATAAGCTCCTTCAGACTTCGTTGATCCGTGTGGATAACAAAACGTCTGCCCAAAAGATAGTGGCGCCACTTTTTTACAGCTTCTACAATCGCGTGCAACTCACGGACATAGGTTGATGCAGTTTGCATTTTTGCACAGAATTTCTTGCTGAAATACCCCAGTGGGTGCCCGTTTTGAAGAAGCACTGCCCCCATACCCGTTCCCGAAGCATCTGTCTCAATTGTAAAAGGTACATAAAATTCCGGTAGAGCTAACACCGGGGATTGAGTCATAGCAGTTTTTAACATGTCAAAAGCTTTTTGGGCATCGGCGGACCAAATGAAAGCATCCTTTTTTAAGAGATCAGTCAAATACCCTTTAACGAATCGTCGATAGAACCCTGTGAGCCCCAGGAAACCGCGTAACTATTTGAGCGAAGCAGGGGTAGGCCAAGCAAGCATTGCATTAATTTTCTCAGGATCTGGTCCAACTCCAGCTGTGGAAATGATGTGACCGAGATACTCCAAAGAACTTTGAGCAAAAGTGCATTTGGAACGTTTCAGAAAAAATGATGGCACAGCAATTTATTGAATGTCTCCTCCAAGTGTGAAACATGCTCATCAATAGATTTACTAAAAACCAATATATCATCAAAAAACACAATGACAAAACGACGAAGAAATGGTTTAAACAAGGAGTTCATTGTGGATTGAGACGTAGCCGGGGCGTTACACAACCCAAATGGCATAACCAGATATTCGAAGTGACCCTCGTGTGTGCGAAAAGCAGTTTTAGGGATATCACCTGGGTTCATGCGAATTTGATGATACCCAGAGCGGAGGTCAAGCTTCGAGAAGTAGCGGGCACCGTGGAGCTCGTCAATTGAAGGAATGGGAAATCTGTCGCGCTGTGTGATCGAGTTGAGAGCGCGGTAGTCAGTGCAAAAATGCCAGGAACCATCCTTCTTTCGAACGAGTAAGACCGGAGACGAAAATGGACTGGTACTATCTTGGATTATGCCAACTGTTAACATTTCAGAAGTAAGCCGTTCAATCCCGCGTTTCTGAAAATAGGGGTAGCGATACGGCCGTACGTTGACCGGCTGTGCTCCGTCCAGTAATGGGATGTGATGGTCCGTTACTCTGGAGGGTGGAAGCTAAGATGGTTCATCAAAAATACAGGCAAATTTGGAGAGGAGCTCTTCGATAATCTCTGGATTAGGTGAAAGAGGGGGTGGCTGTTGCGGTGAGGGCAAAACCTGGAGGTGGAACATTTCTGAAATGGATTGGGTGGACAACATTCTCTTCATTTGGGCCAGTGACACATCTTGGGCCACTGCTGTTGGGTTGCCCTGTATTGTGATGACCTTACCATTTCTCACAAATTTCATAGTGAGAGTATCATAGTCCATCAAAATGGGCCCAAGTGTCTTGAGCCATTGGACTCCCATAACGAGATCGGCCCCAGAAATTGGTAGTAAGTACACATCCACCTCAAACTTGTGGTCTCCAATGAGCAACCCCACTTGTTGACACCATGTAGAACAGTCCAATTCATCACCATTACCCACCAGCTGTATTGTTTCAGGTGCTAAGAAAGATGGTAGTAATGTCTATTTCTTTCATAGAACAGTTAATGCATATGCTACTGGACAAAGAAAGCGTAGAAAGATTCATCATCAACATGGTTTGACTGAGGAGCATGTGCGCTGGCACAAGACTGGTAAAACCAAACCTGTAATAGAAGATGGAGTATATAAGGGCTTTAAAAAGATCATGGTACTTTATATAAGATCTAAGAAAGGGTCCAAGCCATATAAATCCAATTGGGTGTTACATCAGTACCATATAGGGAGTAAAGAAGATGATAAGGATGGTGAATATGTGGTTTCAAAAATCTTTTATCAACAGAATAAGCACACTGAGACAAATGAAGAGAATTCAGTGGTTGAAGATTCTGAAATGGCACCGCGAACAAGTCCAAGAACCCGAAAACCAAATCCTCCCAGTCGACCTCGTTCAGGCAAATGTGTTGATTGTGATGACAATTTTGATGAAAATGAACTTCTGTCATTCAGCCAGGTGTGTAGTAGCCATTCTATTTACATTTAGTTTGCCTTGATGATTAATTTAAACTTTGAGGAAGCTATGATGATCATCTTATATGAAATTCAAATGAAGAAGAAAAATCAAATACAACATTCTACCTTAGAAACAAGCATAACATTTAAGATTGCATTTGTATTTCAACTTCTAGTCCTACAAAACATTTGATGGGTACATCTAGAAAAACCAATGAGCTTGATTTTTTCTTAAAATTTGTTTTTAAGTACTAATGAGAATAGAAGTAAAGTCATAAAACCTCTTTTTACCAAAAAAAAAAGTCATAAAACCTTTTTACACTCCTTTTCCAAACAACTACATTCTTTGGCTTGTTTTTGAAATGTCAATATTTATGAATTAGGATGCCAAGTCTATACCTGGAAAATCACATGCCCCTCCATCTGTTATTCAAAATGAGGACAATACGGGTGAACCTGCATGGTTAGCTGGTGAATCACATGGTGTTGTTGAAAACTGTGACTTTGATGGCTTGGAAGACATCTTATTATGCAATGAGATGTTAGATTTTTCTACCCTCTTAAATGATTCTGGATTGAACTCTACCACTTTCGACAGCTTTGCTTGCAGTGCAAAAAATTTCTTGACACCCTGGAATTGGATACTCCTCCAGATTTTGATCTTTCTGTAAGCATCAACTTAGTCTTCTATTGTTTTCCACTATATTATCATTCTCTCATTGTTCAGTGATTCTCATTTTTCATGCAGAATTTGTAATCTTGTTCTCAAGACAGTATCCTTCAGTGGATGGACAAGTTATAAGGTGTAGTTGTGAAGCATGTTCTACTTGATGCTGATGCTTAATCCGAAAGTGTTCTATGATAGCCTGTACAGTACATTTATCTATATCATTCTTCAGTTGCAATTATCTTTCTGTTCCTACATGCAATCATGCATGAAGCTCAGGTTGTCAACATTTGGTGCTTACAACTTACAAGCAAACAATTAAGCTGATGAATATGGAGAAAACTAACAATTCATTATGAAACAAACAATTGAATGATTTGTTTTTCATGTCAACTAGTTTTGTATATAACAACACTCACGATTTGTTAAATTACTAGTTTATTCAATTATGTCTAGCACTACATCTTATTTTGATTATGCTATTTTTGTTAGTTCATAGTCACAAACTCCACGGATATAGTTTTATATTAAATCATCAACTTGAGATTTTGCTAATCAATTCAGCCCACAAATTTTAATAATTAATTTTTTTGGCATACAATCTTGTGCTTTAGAATGTTATGCAGTATCACAATGTCTTTAGTTCTATATCTAACCCAATTCAACATATTATCATTAGAACTGGGTCAAATGTAAACAATCTTTTATTGATATTATTGAAGAATTTATACAAAACATCATGTTTTCGATTCATATGATCTAATCAAGTTTTCTACTAATATTGAATAAGGGAAATAATTGCCAAATAAACTATTAAGAAGTTTGCCATGAAATGTCTAATAGGCTACGTGGGCAAAATATAAGTAATATTGAAATTTCATTGGATCACCAAAACAGGTCAATAGAAGAAATAACTGTTAAGAATGGTACGGGGGAGCTCAAAACCCTTTGCGAAGGAATACGTTCACCAATGGGCCAAATGATAAACCATAAAGTGGGTCGACACCACATCTCAACCCAAAACCTTAAGGCTGTAGATTTATGGGTCTTTTTGCACTTATATAGTCATCACTTGGTCTATGTCTAGCCGATGTGGTACTTCTTTACAACTCATGCTTGAATGCTTTCAACAATAATAAGAGCGGCTGGAACAAGGTATGTACAATTCTCTGCCCATTGGAATGATAGTTTTCTCATCCCTATGCACCCTTATGGATTTGATCTTGGGGATTTGTCTGAGGAAGAAAATAGAGACGTTGAACTTGCTCAGCTTCTCCTTGCTGCAGCTGAGAGGGTAGGGTGTCAGCAATTTGAACGTGCAAGCAAGTTACTTCTCCTTTGTCAAAGGAATTCATCTCCCACAGCAAACCCTGCTCAAAGAGTTATCTTTCATTTCGCTCAAGCACTTCGAGCGAGAATAGACAAAGAAACAGGAAGGGTGACAACTAAGGGGTTAAAATGAAGGAAGGGAATTATATGAGAATATGGATATCATCATCTTGTCCCTTACATACCATCAAAAAATCCCTTTAAATCAGGTAATGCAATTCACTGGGATACAAGCCATAGTGTCAAATTATCATATATGCTACACAAAAAAACGAACCCTTTTAACTAATGTGACACTTCATTAATTTTTTTATTTATATTTAAATTACAATAGAAATTAACTAAAATAAATTCAAAAATATTATCAAATAATTTTTAAATGTTATTGAATCACCACAGACAAACTTCTATCCTATCTAAGAACCCAAAATTTCAAAAATTGAAAAAGTGGTCTAAATTACTGAATTTAGCCAGAACAAAGCCTTCCTCAGAGTATCGCTCTCCTTCAGGTCACAAAAAATCAGCACGATAGGAACAAGTCCAACAATATATGAAATGATGATACATATGTTTTTATTATATAATTATCGCAAGTGATTATAATAAAACAATATGTAAGTAAACTGGCCTTTGATGGCCGATGCATGTAAAGTGTAAAAACAAAATTTTTACTGCGGAAACATACATGCACACATGGATTCATGCTTTAGGACAGCATGATTTTACCTTGTTTTTGGCCTGATCAGTCAGGGAGATCAGTTGTCAGGTCTGAATGGTCCAAACCCTCTAATGGTGATCCACACCACCGTTCGTCAATGATGCAAGAACGCCTTCTTGAAAGCCACCAGATGATCACCACAATGAGGCTTGCTATGCGGGCAAGTGGTGAATATGGAGGCTAGGTATTCTATTTGGAAAGGTGTAGTGAACTACCCTACAGAATGGTACATGTGATGAAGGAGTGTAGGATAGGTTTTCTCAAAACCCTAAGGAGAGGAACTAGTGTCTTATTATGCTCACACTTGGAGGAAAAGAGAATGATAATTCAAAAATGAAATTATCCTTTCAAAATAAATTGAAAGTAGCGCATGAATAAGGGAGGATAAGGTGGAGTTGATGCAAAGCAAATCTTGCCAACAACCTCCAATCTTATCAACCCCTTCGGTTTAGGGTAAGCTTTATTCAAAATAGGGAATCTTCAATTTACTGACTCTAAAGGCAGATCATCTCATGATCTCTTTTACTATGCATAAATTCCCGAGTCCCTGTAAATGTCATCCCGATTTCTCCGGTTTACAGATAACCAAATCTCTCACAGAGATTTGACGAGTTCCTTCATCTTATTACCCTAGCCCTGTGCCCTTTAAGGACACGCCCAACAGTATACCTATGAGTCTCCATGTTTCAGGCAGACGAGGCATACAATCAAAACATGCCTTCAAGAACACAGTCTAGGTAATAACTTCTGGTCTAAGGAAAGACATACCCAAATATAAAGAGATTACTCTAATGACACTATCTGTGAGATTTCCTCATAGAGTCTCTTTTTGGGCCTGTTCAGTGCGAGCTATACTCTTATAGGTCCACCCACGACTTTAGCTAAGACATCTCCATATCTGTAGCTCATGAGGTCTTTACCTTGTATCCATATACAAGTAGATAAGTCGTACTAGTCTTACCCGAGATCACTGATCCCCAAACTCAGTGTCTCTAGACTAGGAACATATAATTAGGAATAGACATGCGATATTCTTGAATCCTCATGATCGTGATCCCATCACAGATACTCAAGATATACCTGTTCTATTCCAAGGGGTTTATCCTGTTCGTTAATATAATATTAACAATAATATCGATACACAATATGAAACTGAATAAATAGTGCTTACATTTATTTGCGACAAACAAAGTTCAACATCTAGTGTCCTTTATTTAATCAAAAGATTGTCTCTAGGACACCCATATACTAACAAGCTCCCACTTGGTCTAGAGCCAATCGGACCTAAGTCATATACCTAAAGCCTCATAATCACTATTATGTTTTCTCTGAGAAACAACATTTGTTAGAGAATCGGCCAAGTTATCATCTGTGGGAATATAATCCATCTTTACATCCATTCACTCATTGATTACTCTAATCAGGTGATATCTACGGAGCACGTGTTTAGATCTTTGATGAGACCTAGGTTCCATTGACTACGTAATGGCTCCAGTGTTGTCGCAAAGCAATTGTATGGGCTCATCCACGCTTGGAACCACCCTTAGTTCAGAAATGAACTTCCTTGATCCACACGGCCTCCTAAGCCGCTTCTAAAGCAGCTATGTATTCAGCTTCTGTCGTTAAATCTGCTTTAGTATCCTTCTTGGAACTCTTCCAATATACTGCCCCACCATTTAAGGTGAATACGAACACTGATTGTGACTTACAGTCATTTTTGTCACTTTGAAAGCTGGCTTCAGTGAACCCTTTCACTGTTAGCTCATTAACCCCACCATAGACCAGAAATGCATCCTTAGTTCTTCTTAAGTATTTAAGGATGGTTTTGACTGCCGTCCAGTGACCCTCTCCAGGGTCTGACTGGTATCTGCTCGTAATGCTTAAAGCATATGAGACATCTGGTCTCGTACATATCATGGCATACATGATGGATCCAATAGCCGAAGCGTATGGAACTCCACTCATGTGATCCTTCTCAGGCTGTGACTTTGGACACATAGCCCTTGATAGGTGTACCCCATGACTGACAGGAAGAAAACCCATTTTCGACCCTTCCATGCTAAACCTCTTTAGCATCTTGTCAACATACGTGGATTGAGATAAACCCAACAGCCTCATGGATCTATCCCTATAGATCTTTATACCAAGTATAAAGGCTGCCTCTCCCAAATCCTTCATGGTGAAGTTTTCTGAAAGCCACTCTTTCGTTATTTTTAATGTGGGGATGTCATTTCCTATTAGCAATATGTCATCTACATAAAGTACTAGGAAGACGACATTACTCCCACTAACCTTCCTGTAAACACAAGGTTCATCCTCGTTCTTGATAAAACCGTTACTCTTAACGACTTCATCAAAAAGTATATTCCAACTCCTTGATGCTTGCTTTAGCCCATATATTGACCTTTGTAGTTTGCATACCATATGCTCCTGATCTTTGATTTCAAAGCCTTCAGGTTGTGTCATGTACACTTCCTCCTTCAAGAACCCATTCAAGAAGGCGGTCTTGACATCCATTTGCCAAACTTCACAGTCGTGGTATGCTGCTATTGCAAGCATAATCCTAATAGATTTGATCATGGCAACTGGTGAGAAAGTTTCATCATAGTCAACTCCTTGTCTTTGACGATACCCTTTCGCCACCAACCTAGCTTTGTAGGTCTGAACGTTGCCATCTGCATCAGTCTTTCTATTAAAGACCCATTTATTTCCGATAGGAACTATTCCTTGCAGTTTAGGAACCAAGGTCCATACCTTGTTCTGATACATCGAATACATTTCAGATTCCATGACTTCAAGCCATCTAGAGGAGTCAACATCCTTGACTGCCTCCTCGTAGTTACTTGGTTCATAATCCTCAATAGTTTGCTGATTCTCAATCACAAACCCATACCTCTCAGGTGGATGGATGACCCTCGTAGATCTACGGAGTTGTGTGTTTACTTCTCCATTGGAGAACGTTTCCTGCGGAGCAGACTCGGGTTCCTCAATCTGTTCTTGTGGATCTTGCACTTCTTCAAGATCAATCTTACTCTCACTGCCTCCTTGAGAGATTCAATCCTTCTCAAGGAACTCAGCATTCCTGGAGTAAAACCAGTATCCCTTAGAACCTTGGGATACCCCACAAATAGACATTTAGTACTCTCAGCACTAAGCTTGTCTGATGCCAACGCTTTGACATAAGCCGGCTATCCCCATACCCTAAGGTAACTCAGGTTGGGTCTCTTACCATCCCATATCTTATATGGTGTGGTCTGAACAGATTTAGACGGTACCCTATTTAGAAGGTATGCCGCTGTGTCTAAGGCATATCCCCAAAATGATTTTGGAAGTTGAGTCTAACTCATTATAGACCTAACCATGTCTAACACAGTCTTGTTTCTCCTGACACCGTTTTGGTGTGGTGTGTTAAGTGCAGTAAACTGTGAGAGAATTCCATTTTCCTCTGATAATCCCGAAACTCATGGCTCAGATTTTCACCATTACGATCTGATCGCAATGACTTAACCATCTTGCCACACTGTTTCTCTACATCATCAATAAATGAAATATGAGTTTCCTCTTCTAGCCTCAATTTACATTGGGCCACATAAATCACAGTGAATGAGTTCTAATAAATCACTAGCCCTATGAATCTTAACCTTTTGGGTTTTTGAGTAATCATTTTCCCAGCTAGACAAGATTCATACTGTCCATAGGATTCAAAATCTTTGGAGTCCAGGTATCCATCTCTATGCATCCTAGACAATCTTGTTTCATTTATGTGCCCTAGTATATAGTGCCAAAGATAGGATTGATTATCTATCCTAGGTCATTTCACATCTACATTGAGCATTTTAGTTCCCATTTCCAAAACATACAAGCCATTAATCAAAGAAGCGTACCAAAACAATATCATTCAAAATGATAGAAAATGTACCATCCTTAATAGTTAAAGCAAAACCATCTTGTTCTAAACAAGAAATAATATTTCTAGAAATGTTGGGAACATAAAGACAATTATTCAAATGCAATAAGGTGCCCGTAGGCTAATGAGGTCGGTATCCCCATCAGCATGAGCAGCAACTCTTGCTTGATCACCTGCGCGGGGTCCACCTCGTTCTTCTCCAATCTTCTAGGCTTTTAAGCACCTGCAACACATTGCAGATTATAAGAACCATAACCGGTATCCAATACCTTATGAAGTCGGATTAGCATAAGAATAATTTATCTCAATCATGTGAATACCTGAGGTTGAAGCATCACCATGCTCCTTCACACTCTTCAGGTAGTCTGGACAATTCCTTTTCCAATGGCCATATTTGCCACAATGGAAGCACACAGCATCGCTTTTGTCCTTGGGTGCTCCCTTACCTTTCTCTTTGCCCTTTTTCTTATTGGGTTTTCCTTTGGGCTTAAGGGAGTTGCCTTTTGCAGGCTCCTTGCCCTTACCCATGGCCCTTTCAGGTCTACCAATCATAAGAGCTTGTGTCTCATCCTTCTTGATAGACATTTCAGCAGTCGTTAACATCCTTAATAACTCTGGCAAGCTCACAAGCATCCCATGCATGTTGTAATTCATTATGAATTCACTGAAAGAAGGATGAAGTGATGATATAACTAAGTCATTAATTAATCCAGCATCCATTGTGAACCCTAGACCCTCTAGCTTCTCAATGAGTGCCATCATCTTCAGTACATGGCGGTTAAAACACATGCCTTCAGTCATCTTGCATAGGAACAATTCCCTAAAGGTTTCATACCTCTCATGTCTGCCTTTAATATCATACATCTCCCTGAGATGCAGGAAAATAGAGGGGGCATCCATATGCTCGTGCTGTTTACGCAGTTCAGGCGACATGGATGCCAGCATGATGCAACAAGCTAACACATTATCATCCATGTGTTGCTTGCGGGTCTCGAAATCAAATTCCGTGAACCCATCTTCCCCTTCCTTAAGCGCAATAGGCAAAGCAGTGTCAAAGACATAAGCTATCTTTTTGGTCTTAAGAACAATTCTTAAGTTCCGATACCAGTCCATAAAATTTGAACCGGTCAGTTTATTCGTATCGAGAATTGAACGCAGCGACAGTTGATTAGTCATACTAAAAGCTGAAAAAGATGTAAATATGATTTTAGTTAATATACGGTTATGTAGTTAAAAGCACATTATTAAAGACTTTAAAAAAATTTCCCCTCCCACTATTTTATCTAAGTCAATGACCCTTGCTATTTGACTTAGGGTTAATCTACTTTTAGATTTTACCTTAGTGGGATTAAGAGTGCGATTATTTATTTTAATCTCCGTCTGAGACCGCAAGATTAATTTAAATAATGGGTTGATCTTTATCAACAGTATCTCATACCCTCTCTTAACATTAGGTTGATAACTCTTTGTCACTTAGTGGTGCATCTCATGCAACCAACCTAGCACCATTACCCTAAGCACATAAGCCCGGTTGTGCCTGCAACTTATGTCTTAGTTAAGCATTAAACCAGCTCCCTAAGTGTCTTACACTTCAAACACTACTCTAGCTCAATGAAACAGTGGGTCCCAACTGAGTTGTGCAGCACCACTATGTAGAAGAGGTTTGAGTAGCATTGGTGGTGGGAGGTAATCATACGCTTAATTATTTATTCCTTTTAAGGGTTCCTTTTATTTTATGGTTAATTAGGTCTCATCAAACGCATGTTGTAAGTTATCATGCTAGTCGTAACCTATGTCAAACATCTATCGGTTTACACTAGTCGCTATTGGACAAACATAATAACCATACAAAACGCGGTTTTCCCAATTCATGCATACTAGACATTCTAATCATACATGCATATAAACATTTTATATTGAGATAGTCATGGTGCTCGCGCTTTTGTCCATTTTGCTTCTTTAAGCAATGGCTGCTTGTCGTCTATACGCCACTAGCCTATTTCTCTAATTACACATAATTAAAGAAACTCCAAAACATCTTTGGAGGGACAAAATTACAAAAATTAAATTACAAATACACTTGTAAATTAAAAGGCACAATTACAAATTAATTTAAAATTCAAAATTTTTAAATCCGGGCACCATGACCATCCCCTTCCTGTTTGTACCTGAAAGGATCAAAACTTGCAAACACAAACATTATATTATCACATAATATTTTCACATATATTTTAATATTTAACATTTAAACATCAAAATAATATCAAGATTCATATTCGTAAATTTCTCTAGTTGGCCGAATTTTAAAACAATTTTTAATTCAAATTTTTTTAATTCTTTCTCAAAGAAAACAAAATTAAACCATGCATGTAGCCATAAACCCCTTCATGGCCTTATCATATAGGTGACTATATGATAAATTTTTTCACAAAATTTCATGCAATCTACATGACACAATTCATGGAGAAAAATAAGAAAACATTCAAGGTACTCTTAGTACCCCTCATGGCCGAATCTACCCTTTCAAAAAGGGTGTTATTGTTAAGACTTTCATAAAGAAAAAGAAACTAAACCATGATGCATAATGTTTTATGAACACAGAATCAAATTTACATGTTCATAAAAACAAAAACTTTAACACCTTAAAGGATTTGTGATTCAAAATCCATATGCAGAATTAAACTTTAACCCTTTAAAGATTTTGACCGTGAAAAAACTCTTTTAACAAACAAGGTACCATCACCCGCCGATGGTAAAGCAACCGGGCTCTGATACCACTTGTAAGTAAACTGGCCTTTGATGGCCGATGCATGTAATGTGTAAAAACAAAATTTTTACTGCGGAAACATACATGCACACATGGATTCATGCTTTAGGACAACATGATGTTACCTTTTTTTTGGCCTGATTAGTCAGGGAGATCAGTTGTCAGGTCTGAAGGATTCAAACCCTCTAATGGTGATCCACACCACCGTTCGTCAATGATGCAAGAACACCTTCTTGAAAGCCACCAGATGATCACCACAATGAGGCTTGCTATGCGCACAAGTGGTGAATGTGGAGGCTATGTATTCTGTTTGGAAAGGTGTAGTGAACTACCCTACAGAATGATGCATGTGATGAAGGAGTGTAGGCTAGGTTTTCTCAAAACCCTAAGGAGAGGAACTAGTGTCTTGTTATGCGCACACTTGGAGGAAGAGAGAATGATAATTCAAAAATGAAATTATCCTTTCAAAATAAATTGAAAGTGGCGCATGAATAAGGGAGGATAAGGTGGAGTTGTTGCAAAAAAAATCTTGTCAACAACCTCCAATCTTATCCTCATGAAACTAAGTTCAAAACAATTCAAAATCAGATTCATAAACTATCATATAGTATCCATTTCATGCGCATAATTCAGCCCTAAAAGGGGTCCAAATATGTTGAGTAGTTACATTCAAAATTTGAACCAACTCACCCACTTATTCTCTCAACTACCAAATCTGATTGGAGCTTTGTTTTAAGTGACATGATGACATCCTTACCCCAAACAGCCCCAAGGTATGCTCCAAAGATCTCTTCTTGATCCAAGAAATTTGTTCCAATAAGATCTTATCTTATCCTTTTATTATGAAATAACTTTTCATAGCCAATTCAAATTCGAATTCAAACACTTGAATTCAAATGTTCAAACATTCAAATTCAAAATTCAAAATTCAAAATTTCAAATTTCAAATTCAAAATTCGCATTTCAAAATTCAAATTCCAAATTCAAATTTCAAAATTCAAATTTCAAATTTCAAATTCAAAATTCGAATTTCAAAATTCAAATTCCAAATTCAAATTTCAAATTTCAAATTTCAAATTCAAAATTCAAAATTCAAATGTTTGATTATTAATTTAACTAATTAAATTAATTAGTAATGGCTTGGACTATCCAAGCCCATTACTAAGCTCCATGCACCCTCCACCCATTTAGGTGGGCTTCCAAACAGCTTCTTGGGCTAACAACCATTATTAGGCCCAATACCTTTAAAGCTAGCTCATCATGACTACAAGGTGTTAGTGTGTGACCCATTAGGTCCAACTTAACTTCTGACATAACTGGGCTTGGCCCCAACATGCCCACAACCCAATTAATGAAAATACAGAGCACTAGCAATGCTTTGTTGCCCCAGAACTAGTCAGATTAATGACTTGATCATCCTATTGCACATATTTGGTTACCGTATGTATTTCCCTTCGTCTCGGTTATCTTCCCATTAACCTAGGGTAAGGAAGTGTATCAACCCCTGCGGTTTAGGGTAAGCTTTATTCAAAATAGGGAATCTTCAATTTACTGACTCTAAAGGTAGATCATCTCATGATCTCTTTTACTATGCATAGATTCCCGAGTGCCTGTAAATGTCATCCTGATTTCTACGGTTTACAGATAACCTAATCTCTCACAGAGATTTGACGAATTCCTTCAGCTTATTACCCTAGCCCTGTGCCCTTTAAGGACACGCCCAACAGTATACCTATGAGTCTCCATGTTTCAGGCAGACGAGGCATACAATCAAAACATGCCTTCAAGAACACAGTCTAGGTAATAACTTCTGGTCTAAGGAAAGACATACCCAAATATAAAGAGATTACTCTAATGACACTATCTGTGAGATTTCCTCATAGAGTCTCTTTTTGGGTCTGTTCAGTGCGAGCTATACTCTTATAGGTCCACCCACGACTTTAGCTAAGACATCTCCATATCTGTAGCTAATGAGGTCTTTACCTTGTATCCATATACAAGTAGATAAGTCGTATTAGTCTTACCCAAGATCACTGATCCCCAAACTCAGTGTCTCTAGACTAGGAACATATAATTAGGAATAGACATGCGATATTCTTGAATCCTCATGATCGTGATCCCATCACAGATACTCAAGAGATACCTGTTCTATTCCAAGGGGTTTATCCAGTTCGTTCATATAATATTAACAATAATATCGAGACACAATATGAAACTGAATAAATAGTGCTTTCATTTATTTGCGACAAACAAAGTTCAACATCTAGTGTCCTTTATTTAATCAAAAGATTGTCTCTAGGACACCTATATACTAACAAGCTCCCACTTGGCCTAGAGCCAATCGGACCTAAGTCGTATACCTAAAGCCTCATAGTCACTATTATGTTTTCTCTTAGAAACAGCCTTTGTCAGAGAATCGGCCAGATTATCGTCTGTGGGAATATAATCCATCTTTACATTCATTCAATCATTGATTACTCTAATCAGGTGATATCTGCGGAGCACGTGTTTAGATCTTTGATGAGACCTAGGTTCCATTGACTGCGTAATGGCTCCAGTGTTGTCGCAATGCAACTGTATGGGCTCATCCACGCTTGGAACCACCCTTAGTTCAGAAATGAACTTCCTTGATCCACACGGCCTCCTAAGCCGCTTCTGAAGTAGCTATGTATTCAGCTTCTGTCGTTAAATCTGCTTTAGTATCCTGCTTGGAACTCTTCCAATATACTGCCCCACCATTTAAGGTGAATACGAACACTGATTGTGACTAACAGTCATTTTTGTCACTTTGAAAGCTGGCTTCAGTGAACCCTTTCACTGTTAGCTCATTAACCCCACCATAGACCAGAAATGCATCATTAGTTCTTATTAAGTATTTAAGGATGGTTTTGACTGCCGTCCAGTGACCCTCTCCAGGGCCTGACTGGTATCTGCTCGTAATGCTTAAAGCATATGAGACATCTGGTCTCGTACATATCATGGCATACATGATGGATCCAATAGCCGAAGCGTATGGAGTTCCACTCATGTGATCCTTCTCAGGCTGTGACTTAGGACACGTATCCCTTGATAGGTGTACCCCATCACTGACATGAAGAAAACCCATTTTCGACCCTTCCATGCTAAACCTCTTTAGCATATTGTCAACATACGTGGATTGAGATAAACCCAGCAGCCTCATGGATCTATCCCTATAGATCTTTATACCAAGTATAAAATTGGGAGATGCTCAAGGCTCAAATTTTCAATTGTATGAATCAGTACCTGAAGAATCCTAATCAGATAGGTGAGATTAATCATACTTTGATTGTGCTTATTCCCAAGACAGATAGGCCTTGTTTGATGGAAAAATCTCGGCCCATTGCCCTTTGCAACACTATCTATAAGGGTTTTAGTAAGATTCTTGCCAATAGAGTGAAGCCTATTTTAGAGGAGCTCATTTCTCCTAATCAGGCCAGCTTTGTGCCTCGGAGAAATATTCAGGATGACATCATTATTGTGCAGGTATTAATTCACTCTATGCATGGGATGAAAGGTAGAAAGAGATTTTTTTCAATCAAGATTGACCTTGAAAAGGCCTATGATAAATTGAGCTGGAAATTTATAAGATTTGTTTTGGAGGAGTTACATTTTCCTGGATCTTTGGTGGATGCTATTATGGGGTGTGTGACTAGCCCTAGTCTTGAAGTTCTTTGGAATGGTGCCAGAACTGATAAATTCCATTCTCAAAGGGGTATAAGACAAGGGGATCCTTTGTCCCCTTTTATTTTTGTGCTGTGTATGGAAAAATTGTCCCACTTGATTCTGGATGAAGTTGAAAGTAAGGCTTGGGTCCCTTTGAGAGCAGGTAGAGCTGGTCCCCCTATCTCCCATATCATGTTTGCTGATGATGTCATCTTGTTTGGAGAAGCTACTTTGACTCAGCTCAACTGTATTACTTCTTGTTTAGATAAATTTTCCAAGATGTCTGGTCAGTGTGTGAGCTTTGAGAAGTCATGCATTTATTTCTCTAGAAATGTCAGTCAGGAAATTATGCAGAATATCTTTGATGTCAGTGGTTTCAAGTTGGTTAAGAATTTCGGGAGATATTTAGGGTCTATGATGAGACATGGTACGGTCAGGAAAGACCATTATGCTGAGGTGATTTCTAGAGTTCAATCTAGACTCCAAGGTTGGAAATCTAAGTGTCTTTCATTGGCAGGTATAATTACTCTTGCAAAGAGTGTTATATCGGCCATTCCTTGCTTTCATATGCAGAATAATTCGCTACCAGTTCATGTTTGTAATGATATAGAAAAGTTGCAGAGATGCTTTATTTGGGGTGATGTAGAAACTAAGAGGAAGGCTCATTATGTTGCGTGGGATCAGATGTGTCAGCCTAAGGATTGTGGAGGACTTGGCATTATCAACTTAAGGTTGCAGAATGAAGCTTTCATGCATGAACTAGCTTGGTTGATTGTTAAAGACCATAACAGCTTATGGGTGCAAGTATTGCTTGGGAAATATGGTAGAAAGGCTGATCCCAATCGGAGGTTAATAGCTAAAAATAGTGATTCTATTCTTTGGAAGAATATCTGTTTAGCCCGTAATAAGATTGCTTAGCAGCTGGAGTGGGTTATCAGAAATGGCAAGTCTGTGTTCTTTTGGACTGACTATTGGGGAGGTTGGCAGAAGACTATGTTTGAGCTGGCTTCAGTTAAGCCTCCTATGACTGACCTTTATTTAAATGTTAGTGATGTAGTTGACCCTTATTCGGGTGAGTGGAATTGGAGCTATCTGGATGAGCATCTGAATTCTTCTATTTGTAGAGAGCTTAGAAAGATTCCTCCTCCTAATCCTTGTGATTCTGAGGATAGGCTTTCCTGGAAGACAATTAAATCTGGAAGATCTGTGGTGAGGAATGCTTATTGTTGTCTCCTAAGTTCTAATCAGGAGAAGGATAAAATTTGGTCAACTATGTGGAAATGGAAGGGTCCTTATCGAATAGCTATTTTTTTATGGCTAGCTTGTCTGGATAAATTGCCAGTTAGAGACATCACTTGTCATTGGAGTGGTGGGGAAGTGGTTTGTCCTACTTGCTTAAGGGGTAATGAAAGTTTGATGCATGCCCTTAGAGATTGTATAAATGCTAAAAGTATTTGGGAGGCTTGGTTTGATGGTGACATACCTGCCAATTTTCTCAGGCTTCAGGGTTTGGAGTGGTTCAAAATTAATTTGCTAAGGCCCTTCTCTTCTCGGTTCTGGTTTTCTTGGGTTGAGATTTTCTTTGTAACATGTTGGTTTTTGTGGAAATGGAGAAATGCCACCATCCATGAAGACTATTTCACCAGACCTAGGGACCTGATGCATAGGATCATTTGTTTTCTGCAGGATATGAAGAGATGCAGTAGCAGTGAGCAGTTCCAAGTGGCTAACAAGTTAGCTATTTCTTTTGATGATTCTGTTCAGACTAGTGGTTCTGAGAGGGTTAAGATTTTCATAGATGGAGCAGTTAGTTTGTCTACTGGTATTGGTGCTAGTTGTAAGAACCCGCACCGTTAATTAAGGTAATTAGTAAATTAATTATGATAATTAGGAAATAATTCCATAATTGACCCTAATAATTATTAATGGGCTTAGATAATTATATTGAGTCAGTAAGAATGCTGAAAGTCGCTTTTCGGAAGAAAAGCGCAGATACCGGTTCTGCTACTCGGTATAAATGCGTACCGGAAAAGTATCCCGGAAAATTATAACGAATGCATGATAATTACTAGAATATTATGTAGGACTTGTAAAACAAGTTTCAAGTCAAAATGACGTAATCTGATGCCAGAACTGATACTGGCTATGGAAAAGCGCGTACCGGAAAGGTGCTCCGAAAAATAAAATAAAAATATGACAAATCTTAGAAAAATGTCTAGGTCTAGAATCCGAAGTTTGAGATCAAGATCTTTTACTTTGCGATTAAGGCTAATACTGCGCGATTAGTGGCTTGTGCCTATAAATACTAAACTTGCACACAACCCTAGGCCATACTATTTCTTCTACGTGGGTGTTGGGTGGCTGAAGGGAGGTGGCTGCTGTCCATTGCTTCTCCTTCACCAAGTCTTCACCTTTTCTTCTTCTTTCACACTCAAACACTTGGGGAGGGTGAGAGTTAACCTTGGGGCTGCATTGTGGCCATCATTCTGAGTTGAGAAGGCTGTGTGTGTGAGGTTAGTGAGCTGAACTTGAAGCTTTAGTGATGGCTACCTTGTGGTAGTCATTGTGAGCTTCAAAGTGCCACCTTGTGGTGCAAGAACCCACCTTGGTGTGCCATTTTCGTGCTCCTACTTAGGCTGAGTTTGAGGAACCTTGGGAGAGCTCCAAGAGCACAACTTGCCTCTGTTTTGAGCTTTGGTAAGTTACCTCACCATGATCATGAGTTTATCTTGCTTAAAGTTGGTGTCTTGGCATGTAAAAAGTTAAAATGAAGTAACCAACACCTAAATGAACTTGTATATGCTTAAAGATGCATGCTTTAACGTGTACATGTGTTAAAAGTTGGATCTTTGGGATGGATATTCACGAAATGAAGAAACTGCATTCTGTCGTGAGATATCCGGATATTTGTCGAACAGATATCCGGATATCAGTATCCGGATATGGTATCCGGATATTGATATCCGGATATGGGATCTGGGTATCTGGATATGACATATCCGGATATGTCCAGTGTGATATCCGGATATGTCATATCCGGATATGCCCCTTCTGATATCCGGATATCCTGGGTTCTGCGCAGACAGTAGCTGTACTGTATGAACAGTAAGCTATTGGGTGTGTGTGGACCCTAGTTTAAGGAAGTTGAACTTCTGTAATAAATGGACTAAGTCAGAATCATATGATTAAGGGCTTAGGGCTTTGTTGGAAGCCTTAAGACGTAAAACGTAAAGGAAAGGCGTAGTCTTTAAGTTGTATGCTTGGGATGCATGAATATTAATGTATTATTGGTCCATATCAGATTGTGATACTGCTGTTTGTGGACTTGTGAGTGGTTGGACTCTTGGCTTGGATAGCTAGCTTGCAAGGTAAGCTTTCGTGTCCTCGGTTTAGCCATTTTGATGTTCCACCATGTCCCATGGGGATGGGTATATGCATGCTGTGTTACATGCTTTGATTATTTTGGAAATGCTGTTGAGCTATTTATATGCAATGAGCTTTTTATGATGCATGTGGTGTCCACCTAGACGGCAATCCTGAGTATGTAGTACATACAAGATGGAGAAGCATGTGGGTGAGGTGCAGGTAGTATCCATGTACTCATGTAGGCATAGACGTATTCCTACATTTCTCTGGCCAGTAGATTTGAAAGCACACATGACATGATTAATTGCTGCATCGCATGATTTTAGAACTTATACGTTTTTAGAACTTATATTACACATGTAAGTGAGCTTGGGGTGGAGACTCCTTGAGGACCCCTTGTCTTACTGAGATTTCTTGTTAGAGATCTCACCCCACGTTTGGGGACGCTTATTTCAGGATCAGGTAATGTTGAGGGCTCAGGTGGCAGGAGGCCAGAGCTGAGTTGATATTTATGTCATGCTGACGTGCTGGTTGTGGATTGCTGTTTATTTGACTGCTGTTATGTTTTCTGCTTATTTATGTTAAGTTTATGTTATGACTGATGTTGGGCATTGTTGCCTTATTTGGTGAGCATGGGGTTTGTCCATGCCACATGGTTTGATTATGTCTTTTAATTCGCTGTTGTAATTAATGTATCAGGATTTTGACCCAGGCTGCATGTTGTAGTCCTGCGGTTCTAGATACACACATTATATTTATGTACGAGGTATTCAGTTAGTTGTCTTGCAATTTACATACAGGCAGTATTTTTATGAAAATGATTAAGTAATCAAGTTAGTTAAGTTAATGACGTCATAATTGAATTAAAGAAAAAGTTATTCCGCATTTTAATTAAGCGTGGCTTAATACGATAGTGTGTTAACAATCCGGGTTAACACGGGCTGTTACATTTTATGGTATCAGAGCACTTTCTAGGGAAAAGCCTGTATGTATTGCAATAACTTAGGATGTGTCGTTGCGTGTCTACTTTGTGTTCTCTCTGACTGGTGTGTGTTATGATAATGCATATGTGACCACATGGCATGGGCCTGATCAACTCATTCTTTGTGTAACTTGTGCAGAGTCATGGTGCCACCAAGGAGGAACACGAGTACGAGCGAGGATCGGACGGATCCTGTCCTGGCTGCATTAGCTGAGATGCAGGCGGCCCGACTAGCCGACCAGGAAGCCACGAGGTTGGCGAACTGGGCGATGCTGGACGCAATTCGAGATGCGAACCGGCAAACCACGACAGAGGTTCTGGAGGAGAACCGGATGGCCAACATGACTATGATGAGGGTCATGTTGGAGGAGTTGAGGGCTGGTCCTGCTGCGGGCCAGGGTCCTCCACCACCTCCACCGCCGCCACCGCCTCCACCTCCGCCTAGTCAACAGGAGGACACCCAGAGCCAGATGGGCGAGGGTAGTCACTTGACGGGGGCTATGCAGACTATCCCCGTACTTGCTGAGGATCGTGACGAGATCGATCGTCGGCTGAATGCTTTCCGCAAGCATAAGCCACCTACTTTCGACGGATCATATGATCCCATCGCTGCTGCCAGATGGCTACAGGCGCTGGATAAGATTTTCCGGATCATGCAGTGCACGGATCCGCAGAAGCTGTTGTTCGCCACTTACATGCTGGAGGGCGAGGCCCATGAGTGGTGGACCAACCTTTCTCAGGTCTACGAGATGCAGGGTCATGTGATGACGTGGCCATTCTTCGAGGAGAGCTTTCTGGGCCAGTATTTTCCTTACGACTCTCAGGAGAGGAAGCAGGGAGAGTTTGACCGATTGGTACAGGGCTCGTTGTCTGTTGACGAGTACCTGGCCAAATTTAATGAGCTGGTCAAGTTCTCTCATTTCCGCATGGCGAGACCGACTCCCGTTTTTCTTGCGGCCAAGTTCCGGAGGGGACTTAATGAGGATATTGCTGGACATCTCGCTGGTTCTGCTTCGAGAGACTTCGGAGCGTTGGTGCAGCAGTGCCGCGACATCGAGGACTACTGCCGTGCGAGTCAGGCCAAGAGGGCCAAGGTTGAGGTGCCGCAGAGCGCTGGTGGTTCTACTCCCTGGAAGAACAAGAATTTTGCCAACAAGGGCAAGGGCAAACCGTTGGCGGCTAAGCAAGCGCCAAATCAGTTCAGAAAGACTGCTGCTCAGGGGAACACAGCTAGACCTCCTGCTCCCAGATGTTCGGGATGCGGGAAGTCACATTTTGGGCCGTGTTCTACCGGTCAGCTGATATGCTTCCAGTGTGGCAAGGAGGGCCACTACTCCAGAGATTGCCCGACGGCGAGAGTTGCTGCAGTGCAGGCTGTGCCGTTGCAGATGGTTCCTACTGGGGCACCAGCCGTGCCACCTACTACTGGGCGTGTGTATACGTTGGATCGTCAGCAGTCGGACAGAGCTCCGAACCTGGTCAGAGGTACTGTTACCATTGATGGATCAACTGTTGATGTTTTGTTTGATTCCGGGGCAACGCACTCTTTTGTTGCTACCCCTATTGCTGTGGGGCTTGAGTTGCCCAGTGATGTGCTTTCTCCACCGATGCGGGTGACCACCGCCACCGGAGAAAAATGTTTGACCTCCACTGTTCATCGCGATGTAGCGTTTCAGTGGGATGGCCGTGACTTCTCGGTAGATCTGATAGGATTGCCGATGGCCAACCTTGAGATTATTCTGGGCATGGATTGGTTGTCCAGAAACTGTGCAATGATTGATTGCTGTGCCAAGAAAGTGGTGATGTCTCCGGGTGGGTCCACAGCCAGTTCCTCACCATTCATTTCAGTCCTGCAGGCGAGGAGGGCCTTGAGAGCAGGGGCATTTGGCTATGTCATGTTGGGAGGTTTGGTGAGTGGGACACAGGAGGATCTCACTGGCATTCCTGTGGTGAAGGAGTTCCTCGAGGTGTTTCCTGAGGAGATTCCTGAGTTTCCACCACAGAGGGAGATAGAGTTCTCCATCGACTTATTGCCTGGTGTGGGGCCTATATCGTTGGCTCCATACCGGATGTCGCCACCAGAGTTGGCGGAGCTGAAGAAGCATATCGAGGAGCTTTCAGCGAAAGATTTTATCCGGCCGAGTGTGTCTCGCTGGGGAGCACCGGTCATATTTGTGAAAAAGAAAGATGGGACCATGCGGTTGTGCACCGACTACAGACAGTTGAACAAGGTGACAATCAAGAACAAGTACCCTCTTCCACGCATTGATGATTTGCTGGATCAGCTCAGGGGTGCTTGTGTGTATTCCAAGATTGATCTCCGGTCCGGTTATCATCAGATACGGGTAAAGCCGGAGGATGTCCCAAAGACAGCATTTCGCTCGAGGTACGGGCACTATGAGTACTTGGTGATTCCGTTTGGACTCACCAATGCACCCGCAGTGTTCATGGACTACATGAACAGGATTTTCCAGCCGTACCTGGATCAGTTTGTGATCGTCTTCATTGACGACATCTTGATCTACTCCAAGACGGAGGAGGAGCATACTGAGCACTTGAAGATTGTGATGCAAGTGCTAAAAGAGAAAAAGCTCTATGCGAAGCCGTCGAAATGCGAGTTTTGGCTCAAGGCGGTGAAATTTCTGGGTCATGTGATTTCTGCTAATGGAGTTGCAGTTGATCCTAACAAGATTGAGGTCGTGATAGACTGGGAGAAGCCTAAGACGGTTACGGAAGTGAGAAGCTTCCTGGGTTTGGCAGGCTACTATAGGAGGTTCATAGAGGGATTCTCCAAGATGGTGCTACCAATGACTCGCCTTACCCGAAAGGAGACTCCATTCGTGTGGACACATGAGTGTGAGGAGTGTTTCCAGGAGTTGAAGGAGAGACTGACTACTGCTCCAGTGTTAGTTCTTCCTGATCCTGCGGAACAATTTGAATTATACTGCGATGCCTCTGGTAAAGGATTAGGCTGTGTGCTGATGCAGAAGGGTAAAGCGGTTGCTTACGCTTCAAGACAGTTGAAACCTCATGAGGAGAATTACCCGACTCATGATTTGGAGCTGGCTGCGATCGTGTTTGCTTTCAAGATTTGGAGGCATTATCTGTTCGGTATGCAGTTTGTGGTGTTCAGTGACCACAAAAGCTTGAAGTATCTGTTTGACCAGAAAGAGTTGAACATGAGGCAGAGAAGATGGATGGAATTCCTGAAGGATTACGACTTTGAGCTGAAGTACCATCCTGGTAAGGCCAATGTGGTAGCCGATGCTTTAAGCCGGAAATCCGGGAGTTTGCCTAGTACGTTACTTTGTAACTTTGATGTGGTTGCGAAGTTTCGGAAGTTGGCAGTGACCACTCCGTGCGAGAGTGCACTTTTTGAGTTGGAAACAGCAAACGTTGTGAACGAGCTGTTGGAAAAGATCAAAGAGGCGCAAGTTCAGAGAGAGTGCCTGGACTATGTGAGGAACCAAGACGGTGTGTCTTGGAATGAGGATGGACTTCTGATGTTTCAGCAGAGGATTGTGGTTCCTCGAGGTCCGTTGACTGACGAGGTTATGGCAGAAGGCCATAAGGGCCAGTTTTCTATCCATCCTGGTGCTACAAAGATGTATCAAGATCTGAAGAAGAGCTTCTGGTGGCCGGGCATGAAGAAGGATGTTGCTGTTTTCGTGTCCAAGTGTTTGATCTGTCAGAAAGTGAAGATAGAGCACTAGAAGCCGTCTAGTAAACTTCAACCTCTTGAGATTCCAGAGTGGAAATGGGAGAGCATTTCCATGGACTTCGTTGTGGGTTTGCCTAGAACTCAGGCTGGTTGTGATTCTATCTGGGTCATAGTGGACAGATTGACCAAGTCTGCCCATTTTATTCCAGTGAAGGTGAGCTTCACTACAGAGCAGTTGGCCAAAATATATGTCCGCGAGATTGTGAGGCTTCACGGGGTGCCCGAGAGTATCATCAGTGATAGGGACCCGAAGTTCACATCTCGGTTCTGGGAGGCGCTACAGGAGGCTTTTGGTACGCAGTTGAGATTGAGTACCGCCTATCACCCTCAGACTGACGGACAGACTGAGCGGACCATCCAGACATTGGAGGACATGCTGAGAGCTTGCACGTTGGAGCAGGGTTCTGCATGGGATAGGTACCTTCCGTTGGTTGAATTTTCATACAACAACAGTTTTCATGCTAGTCTGGGCATGGAACCTGTAACAGCCCGTTGTACACCGGTATTGTTAACATTGATTATGATATTAAGCGCAGTTACAATCACAGTGATTGGGTTAATTAAATTACGGGTAAATTTTTCTTTTAACATATTCCTTTTCTTACATCAATACATTTTCCGTAATCAATTAAAACCACACTATAATTGTAAAAGCAATTTGCGGAAGCATACATCTTTGCTAACATCATTCATCATTCTTTTTATTCAATTCATTTAAACTCACCATCTTACTCTCATATTTTACCAAGTTGTAGTCCTTTACGTTATCTACGCGTGGTTTCCAACCACGTATCATTTGGAGTTCTACCCATCAAGTTAAGCCCCTTTCTTTTAGTCTAGAAAAACCTGAATTTTCAAAATTTACACTGTGGTAATCGATTACCAGTGGGTGGGAATCGATTACCACCTGTCAAAAATGAGGCAGTAGCCAATTTTCTCAATCCTCTGTTCTGGTAATCGATTACCAACTTTGGGTAATCGATTACCTCACATGGTAATCGATTACCAAAGGCCAGTAATCGATTACCAGTGAAGACAGTAGCCAATTTTTCGTCCCCTGTTGCATGGTAATCGATTACCATGCTTTGGGTAATCGATTACTATGCAGCAAAATGACAGATTACAGCATTTTAAGCCCCAAAAAGGTTGTGTAATCCATCCCTAACCCCTTGGTACTCCACACAACACATAATCATGTCCTAATGTAGGCTCTAGGCCCTTCCATCATCCAATTTCTTTAAAACATGCATCATTTACAAAGTCCTCAAATAATGGCCATTTACATACAAATATGGACCATTTTTACAACATGAATACCAAGACTTCAAGGCTATGAATGTGGCAATGGACAAGTCCCATGCTCACTCAAAATATACAGTTATCCATGCCATGAATAATAAACCATAAACAAGACTAAGCATATAATCATGAACACTAACAAAAGCATGGAAATAACATCATGCAATATGTTCATGACCTAAGTCTCAAAATACTAATGTCATGCCATGTGCAATCCAATAGTCCTCCTCCAAAATGTCATGCAATTCTAATGCACCGCATGCCGATCCAATGTCCACTATACGGGCTTCTTGCCCGAAGCTCCTCCCGGCTCATAGTGACCTGAAATGTGGTCCCCCAAACACGGGGTGAGATATACGGATATATCTCAGTAAACCAATGGAGCTAGAGGCTCTCTCCACTCCATGGCTCACTAAAATGTATAAATATGACATCATGTAATATGCAAGTAAAACAATATCACCATCCAACTGGAGACACCCAAGAACATCCACGCATGGATTCATGTTCAAGGACTCCATCATATAACTCCCGAGACAATCCTAGAGCTTCTCCCATGGTTGAGAAAACTCCATGGCCAACCCAACCGGAACTCCTCAGAGACCTATCCGGCGGATGTCCCACGTTTGGCTCATCCTGGTGTCGCTCCCATGAGTCGACCCCATGGCATTCCAACTGGTATTTCGCCATCGAAATGATCCAGCGGATGTCCAAACCCAACACACGTCAACTGGCCAGTGACCAAACAATTTTCACAAAATACAAGCAATATGCATACAAGCACGCAATCACACCATGTCATAACCACATCATCCAACCACAACCTTCCACTAGGTGTGGTGGAGCACACTAGGGATTAAACCCAAGTTCCAAGAGTTTACCTCAATACTAGCAATCCGTTCCAAACGTATGCTCCCAATCAACTTTTCACACTTCCGTCCGTGTGAGGCACCCTACAACAATCATCAAATCCAAATTACACCAAAACTCATTTTTCATGAAATTTCCTCGATTTCCTCTAAGTTAAAAAACCTATATTTTTCACCAAAAATTAACATAGCATTTCTAGCTTACAAACATGATTCTAAGGCCTTTTCATCTAATAGCATTTTTCCATTTGAGCTCTCTATCATCACACATCTAAAATTGAAGGTTTAAAGCATAAATTCCTAGATCTATGAATCCAACCATAAAAATACCACAAATATACTCACAATGTGTTGTATGATCACCACCAAGGCTTCACTAAACCATTAGAAGATCAACACTCCAAGAAAACTCCAAAAACTCAAGTGGGTCGGATCTGACTTTGCCAAAAACGCGGCCAAGGAGGTGGATTCAAGGCTTCTAAGTGTTACCAATGGCTTTGGAAGGTTGTTTACAATAGATTTCAACACCAAAATCAAGCGATTCGGTGAAGAAATGATGAAATGGGAAGAATGGAGGAGAAGGGTGTGTTTTGGTTCCTTCCACTGTGTGTGCGCGAAGGAGGAGGGAAAAAGAGAAGGAAGAAGGAAGAAAAAGAGGTGGGGCCAAGTGACTTCGGTCACACGGGTCCCACACGCGATCTAACTTTAACCCCGATAAAAATTCCGATCATAAATTCCTAATCTACATATTTTTCCAGTCCATGACATATTTTTATTTCTCCAAAATATTGATCAAAATTTCACACCTATCGGTACACTCACATCACAGTATTTTAACACTTAAAAATCACTATTCATCAATTTTTCCCAAATTTGCCTATTCACTCAATTTTTCGCCCTGATTCCATTTCCAGTATTACTTTTGTCATATGAAACCTCTAACTCGGTATTTAAGCCTCAGAACACACGGTTGGCAAATTACCATTTTGCCCTTTTTGCCCATTTTGGCCATAATTCTTGGATTTTCACTAATCCACCAACTTTCATTTCACAATATAATATAAAAATTCACATTTAAATATTTGAGGTGTTATATTCACCCCACCTTTTTGAAATTTTGTCCGCAAAATTAAATCATACCTGCTGGCTAATTCAGGATACAGCCGGAGAATCTCGTCCTCCCGCTCCCAAGTAGCCTCCTCAGGTGTGCGGCCTTCCCACTGAATCTTCAGCATGGGAATCACTTTACTTCTCAATCGCTTTTCACTGCGATCCAATACTGCAATAGGACCAATGGGAGTCTTCAAGTTCTCCCTGATTTCAATATTATCCGGTATCACCACATGTGATTCATCCGGAACATAACGTCGCAACTGTGACACATGAAAAACATCATGTAAATTAGACAACTGCGAGGGTAAGGCAAGCTGATAGGCCACCAATCCTACTCTTTTCATAATCTGATACGGCCCAATGAACCGTGGACTCAGCTTCCTCACACCCAACGCACGGCCAACACCTGTGACCGGCGACAAACGTACAAAAACATGGTCGCCTTCCTCAAATTCCAGCGGTCTGTGCTTGTTGTCATAGTAACTTTTCTGCCGATTCTGTGCCTGTTTCAATTTTTCTCTAATCATTTCAATTTGCACTGTTGTTTCCTGCACAAAATCCGGACCAAATCTTTCTTTATCGCCTACCTCAGTCCAACAAGTGGGCGTACGACACCTCCTGCCATACAAAGCCTCATACGGTGCCATACCCAGACTGGAATGAAAATTGTTATTATAAGAAAACTCCACCAGTGGTAAGTACTTATCCCAGGCATTACCCTGTTCCAGTGTGCAAGCTCTCAGCATATCCTCAAGTGTCTGTATGGTCCTCTCAGTCTGACCATCAGTCTGCGGGTGATAAGCAGTGCTCAGTCGAAGCTGAGTGCCAAAAGCCTGCTGCAAAGCTCCCCAAAAGCGCGAAGTAAACTTCGGGTCCCGATCACTCACAATACTAATCGGTATCCCATGGAGTCTAACAATCTCCTTTACGTACAGTGTAGCCAACTTCTCTGTGGTGTAATCCACTCGTACTGGTAGAAAATGTGCAGACTTCGTAAGTCGGTCTACAATAACCCAAATTGAATCATAACCAGCTTGAGTTCGCGGCAATCCAACAACAAAATCCATTGAAATACTCTCCCATTTCCATTCAGGTATGTCCAGCGGCTGAAGTAGTCCAGCAGGTTTCTGATGCTCTATCTTTACTTTCTGACAAACCAAGCACTTAGACACGTACTCGGCAACATCCCTTTTCATCCCAGGCCACCAGAACTTAACTTTCAAATCTTGATACATTTTTGTGGCACCTGGGTGGATAGCATATTGACCCTTATGGGCCTCAGTCATAACTTCCTCTGCAAGTTCCTTGGGCACAACAATCCTGCCCTGATATAATAGTAATCCTTGTTCATTCACAGATATGCCACTCTGGCCTTTCAAATACTTTATACTCTCATTGCGAATCCGAGTCTCTTTAATCTTCTCGTGCAGCTCGTTCTCAATCCGAGTCAACTCCATATCACACATTCTTCCTGCAAAGAAATCCGTTATTTTCATATCACGGAATTGCTCAATCACTTCATTGTCCCACATCATCATATGAGATAAATTGACAGACTTCCTACTCAATGCATCTGCCACAACATTGGCCTTTCCCGGGTGGTATTTCAGCTCAAAGTCATAGTCTTTCAAGAATTCAACCCATCTACGCTGCCTCATATTCAGCTCCTTCTGATCAAACAAATATTTCAAGCTTTTATGGTCGCTAAACACAGCAAATTTCATCCCATACAGAAAGTGCCTCCAAATTTTCAAGGCAAACACAATAGCAGCCAACTCCAAGTCGTGCGTCGGATAATTTTCTTCATGCGGCCTTAACTGCCTAGACGCATAAGCAATCACTTTTCCTTCCTGCATCAGTACGCTCCCTAAACCTTTCTTAGAAGCGTCACAATATAGCACAAACTCACCCTCCGGATCAGGTAGAGTCAACACCGGAGCAGTAGTCAATTTTTCTTTTAGTAGCAGAAAACAGTCCTCACATTCCTGGGTCCACACAAAAGGAGTATCCTTCCGTGTCAATCGAGTCAACGGTAGAACCATTGCAGAAAATCCCTGTATAAATCGGCGATAATAGCCAGCAAGCCCCAGAAAACTTCTAATCTCAGTCACAGTCTTAGGTCGTTCCCAGTCACTCACCGCTTCAATCTTGCTTGGATCCACTGCAACACCGCTTGCAGAAATAACGTGACCCAAAAATTGCACCTCAGACAACCAGAATTCACACTTAGACGGTTTAGCATATAACTTTTTATCCTTCAACACCTGCAATACAGTCCTCAAATGGTCGACGTGCTCCTCCTTACTCTTAGAGTAGATCAAAATGTCATCAATAAAAACAATTACAAACTGGTCCAAAAACGGTTTGAAAATACGGTTCATATAGTCCATGAACACCGCAGGGGCATTAGTAAGCCCAAAGGGAATCACTTGATATTCAAAATGTCCATATCTGGATCGGAAAGCTGTTTTAGGTACATCCTCCGGTTTAATCCGAATCTGGTGATATCCGGACCGGAGATCAATCTTTGAAAATACACAGGCACCCCTCAACTGATCTAATAAATCATCAATACGCGGTAATGGGTACCGGTTCTTAATAGTCACTTTATTCAGCTGTCGGTAGTCAGTGCACAATCTCATGCTACCATCCTTTTTCTTTACAAATATAACCGGTGCTCCCCACGGAGACACACTCGGCCTAATAAAATTTTTCGCAGATAGTTCTTCAATGTGTTTCTTCAACTCGGCCAACTCAAGTGGCGACATCCGGTATGGAGCCAAGGAGATCGGCCCCACACCAGGCAATAGGTCAATCGAGAATTCAATCTCTCTCTCAGGCGGGAATTCCGGTATCTCATCCGGAAATACGTCCTCAAACTCATTAACAATTGGAATAGCAGAAATCTCCTCCTTTTTATCACCCACCAATCCGCCCAACAGGATATAACCCAAATCTCCAGCCTTCAAGGCTTTCACAGTTTGACTCACAGACAAATACAAGGACGGACAAACAGACGGCCTCTCATGAGATAACAACAACCTCTTTCCGCAGCAATCAATCATTGCGCAGTTCCGAGACAACCAATCCATCCCCAAAATCAAATTGACTGAGGCCAGGGGTAAGATAATTAAATCAATGGTGTAACCCCTGCCTAAATAAGTGAACTTCACATCTTCACAAATCCAAGACGATTCACTAACCTCTCCTGTAGCGGTAGTAATACGCATTGGAGGAACCATCTGTGTTACCTTTAAGTCCAATGCCTTAGCCACATAGTCCGCCACAAATGAATGTGTTGCTCCCGAATCAAATAATACAGACAAATCAACATTAGATAGGAAAATTATACCTTTTACCAAATTCGGAGCCTTTTCAGTACGTTGCGCATTTGTAGTATAGACTCGTCCCACAGTAGGAACAACAGCAATAGGAGTAGCAGTAGTAGTAGCTGGCGGCAAGGCCTGCAGATTCGCAGCCTGTCCCGAAGAAGATGGACAATTTCGAGCAAAGTGGCCATTCCGACCACATTTGTAACAAGCCGGCGGATCAGCACCACACACACCTTTGTGGTATTTCCCACACTTCCCACATTGTGGGGTAAAATATCTGTTCGCAGCACCACCACCACCAGTGTTTCCACCCCTCTTGAACTGACCAGGAGGCTGCCTCACATGCAACCCCCTACCTCTATTATTATTGTTGAAACCTCCTCTGTTAGTATTACCAGAAGGACCAGGTGTCCTCTTAACATCTTGTTCTTTTACCTTATCCGCTTTTGGATACCTCCCATAAACAGTCTCGACCCTCTTGCATTGGGTCACCAAATCAGCAAAGTTTCTCACCGCCGTATTAGACATTCTTTTTGCAATCTTTTCATTCAGCCCTCTCTGGAACTTAGCTGACAAAAACTCAGGAGTAGGTAGAGTACCCCCATAATTAGCAAACTTGACAAGTTCATTAAATCTTGCCACATAGGCATCCACAGTCATAACTCCCTGTACCAAATTATCAAATTCACCTTGCTTTGCCTCCCGAACATCGCGGGGAAAATATTCTTCATGAAACAGACCTTCGAACAAAGTCCAAGTAAGAACCTCACCCTGAATAACAAATGGGCGAGACACATTGTCCCACCACTCTTGGGCATCACCCTCCAGCATATAAACAGAATACAATAACTTCTGCGGATCTTGGCATCTCATAACTTGAAAAATCTTGTCCATTCCCCTCAACCAAGCAGTGACCTCCTTTGGGTCCCTTGACCCCAGAAATGCGGGTGGCTTATGTTTCCTAAAAGATATGAGCCTACGCTCATCGTCAGCATTATCAAGCACCTGCCCAGCAGCCCCAGTGGATTGGGCAACAGATGATGGATCAGGAACATAACTAGGGTCAGTAATAGTATGATGACTAGCCTCACCAGTGTGGTGACTAGCCCCACTCTCCCCCTGTTGAGGAGTAACAGATGGCGTCGGTGTAGGAGTCACCGTAGCCGTATGTGGAGGTGAATTATCCCTCCTAGGACGAGCTCTATCGGCCCTCATCTCAGCCATAAAGGCCTGCATCATATCCTGATTAGTCTTCATCAGGTTCTCAGTCATATTTCTATTTGCAGCCGTTTCCGCCTGCAGAGCATTCAGTACTGCAGTGACCGGATCCGGTGGCAAAGGACCTGCACCACGTGCCCCACGGCGACCACGCGCCCTACTCATGATATCTGTACATGTAACACAAAGGAATGAGTTGATCAGACCCACACTGAGGAATCACATATACATTAATCATAAATAGTTCACAGATAGCTATGGCACACAAGATACAACATACACAAACAATCAGAGTTCCCTAAACAAAACTGCTCTGATACCATAAAATGTAACAGCCCGTTGTACACCGGTATTGTTAACATTGATTATGATATTAAGCGCAGTTACAATCACAGTGATTGGGTTAATTAAATTACGGGAAAATTTTTCTTTTAACATATTCCTTTTCTTACATCAATACATTTTCCATAATCAATTAAAACCACACTATAATTGTAAAAGCAATTTGCGGAAGCTTACATCTTTGCTAACATCATTCATCATTCTTTTTATTCAATTCATTTAAACTCACCATCTTACTCTCATATTTTACCAAGTTGTAGTCCTTTACGTTATCTACGCGTGGTTTCCAACCACGTATCATTTGGAGTTCTACCCATCAAGTTAAGCCCCTTTCTTTTAGTCTAGAAAAACCTGAATTTTCAAAATTTACACTGTGGTAATCGATTACCAGTGGGTGGGAATCGATTACCACCTGTCAAAAATGAGGCAGTAGCCAATTTTCTCAATCCTCTGTTCTGGTAATCGATTACCAACTTTGGGTAATCGATTACCTCACATGGTAATCGATTACCAAAGGCCAGTAATCGATTACCAGTGAAGACAGTAGCCAATTTTTCGTCCCCTGTTGCATGGTAATCGATTACCATGCTTTGGGTAATCGATTACTATGCAGCAAAATGACAGATTACAGCATTTTAAGCCCCAAAAAGGTTGTGTAATCCATCCCTAACCCCTTGGTACTCCACACAACACATAATCATGTCCTAATGTAGGCTCTAGGCCCTTCCATCATCCAATTTCTTTAAAACATGCATCATTTACAAAGTCCTCAAATAATGGCCATTTACATACAAATATGGACCATTTTTACAACATGAATACCAAGACTTCAAGGCTATGAATGTGGCAATGGACAAGTCCCATGCTCACTCAAAATATACAGTTATCCATGCCATGAATAATAAACCATAAACAAGACTAAGCATATAATCATGAACACTAACAAAAGCATGGAAATAACATCATGCAATATGTTCATGACCTAAGTCTCAAAATACTAATGTCATGCCATGTGCAATCCAATAGTCCTCCTCCAAAATGTCATGCAATTCTAATGCACCGCATGCCGATCCAATGTCCACTATACGGGCTTCTTGCCCGAAGCTCCTCCCGGCTCATAGTGACCTGAAATGTGGTCCCCCAAACACGGGGTGAGATATACGGATATATCTCAGTAAACCAATGGAGCTAGAGGCTCTCTCCACTCCATGGCTCACTAAAATGTATAAATATGACATCATGTAATATGCAAGTAAAACAATATCACCATCCAACTGGAGACACCCAAGAACATCCACGCATGGATTCATGTTCAAGGACTCCATCATATAACTCCCGAGACAATCCTAGAGCTTCTCCCATGGTTGAGAAAACTCCATGGCCAACCCAACCGGAACTCCTCAGAGACCTATCCGGCGGATGTCCCACGTTTGGCTCATCCTGGTGTCGCTCCCATGAGTCGACCCCATGGCATTCCAACTGGTATTTCGCCATCGAAATGATCCAGCGGATGTCCAAACCCAACACACGTCAACTGGCCAGTGACCAAACAATTTTCACAAAATACAAGCAATATGCATACAAGCACGCAATCACACCATGTCATAACCACATCATCCAACCACAACCTTCCACTAGGTGTGGTGGAGCACACTAGGGATTAAACCCAAGTTCCAAGAGTTTACCTCAATACTAGCAATCCGTTCCAAACGTATGCTCCCAATCAACTTTTCACACTTCCGTCCGTGTGAGGCACCCTACAACAATCATCAAATCCAAATTACACCAAAACTCATTTTTCATGAAATTTCCTCGATTTCCTCTAAGTTAAAAAACCTATATTTTTCACCAAAAATTAACATAGCATTTCTAGCTTACAAACATGATTCTAAGGCCTTTTCATCTAATAGCATTTTTCCATTTGGGCTCTCTATCATCACACATCTAAAATTGAAGGTTTAAAGCATAAATTCCTAGATCTATGAATCCAACCATAAAAATACCACAAATATACTCACAATGTGTTGTATGATCACCACCAAGGCTTCACTAAACCATTAGAAGATCAACACTCCAAGAAAACTCCAAAAACTCAAGTGGGTCGGATCTGACTTTGCCAAAAACGCGGCCAAGGAGGTGGATTCAAGGCTTCTAAGTGTTACCAATGGCTTTGGAAGGTTGTTTACAATAGATTTCAACACCAAAATCAAGCGATTCGGTGAAGAAATGATGAAATGGGAAGAATGGAGGAGAAGGGTGTGTTTTGGTTCCTTCCACTGTGTGTGCGCGAAGGAGGAGGGAAAAAGAGAAGGAAGAAGGAAGAAAAAGAGGTGGGGCCAAGTGACTTCGGTCACACGGGTCCCACACGCGATCTAACTTTAACCCCGATAAAAATTCCGATCATAAATTCCTAATCTACATATTTTTTCAGTCCATGACATATTTTTATTTCTCCAAAATATTGATCAAAATTTCACACCTATCGGTACACTCACATCACAGTATTTTAACACTTAAAAATCACTATTCATCAATTTTTCCCAAATTTGCCTATTCACTCAATTTTTCGCCCTGATTCCATTTCCAGTATTACTTTTGTCATATGAAACCTCTAACTCGGTATTTAAGCCTCAGAACACACGGTTGGCAAATTACCATTTTGCCCTTTTTGCCCATTTTGGCCATAATTCTTGGATTTTCACTAATCCACCAACTTTCATTTCACAATATAATATAAAAATTCACATTTAAATATTTGAGGTGTTATAGCACCCTACGAGGCGCTGTATGGTAGGAGGTGTCGGACTCCTACTTGCTGGTCTGAGGTTGGAGATAAGGAGCTATTTGGATTGGACTTTGTCCAAGATACTACCCTATAGATCCAGATGATCAGGGAAAAGTTGAAGCAGGCGCAGAATCGCCAGAAAAGCTACTATGATGTCAAGCATCGACCACTGGAGTTCAGTGAGGGTGAGCACGTGTTCGTGAAACTTTCACCTGTCACCGGGTGTTGGACGGGCACTCGGCGTGAGGAAGTTGAGCCCGCGATTCATTGGGCCCTACCAGATCCTTGGTAGAGTAGGACCAGTTGCCTATCGACTCGCCTTACCTCCGAACCTACCCACATCCACGACGTGTTTCACGTGTCTCAGCTTCGGAAGTACATAGCAGATCCTTCGCACGTGGTGCAGCCGGATGATGTGGAGGTTCGGGAGAACCTAAAGACTCCCGTCGGACCACTCAAGATTCTCGATCGAGGCGAGAAACAGCTTAGGAGCAAGATCATTCCGATGGTCAAGGTGCAATGGTCAGGAAGAACTCCTGAGGAGTGTACCTGGGAGCGAGAGGATGAGCTTCTCCGACAGTATCCCGACTTTCAAGACAGGTATGTTTCTGATTTTGAGGACAAAATCCTTAAAAAGGTGGGGTGAATGTAAGAACCCGCACCGTTAATTAAGGTAATTAGTAAATTAATTATGATAATTAGGAAATAATTCCATAATTGACCCTAATAATTATTAATGGGCTTAGATAATTATATTGAGTGAGTAAGAATGCTGAAAGTCGCTTTTCGGAAGAAAAGCGCAGATACCGGTTCTGCTACTCGGTATAAATGCGTACCGGAAAAGTATCCCGGAAAATTATAACGAATGCATGATAATTACTAGAATATTATGTAGGACTTGTAAAACAAGTTTCAAGTCAAAATGACGTAATCTGATGCCAGAACTGATACTGGCTATGGAAAAGCGCGTACCGGAAAGGTGCTCCGAAAAATAAAATAAAAATATGACAAATCTTAGAAAAATGTCTAGGTCTAGAATCCGAAGTTTGAGATCAAGATCTTTTACTTTGCGATTAAGGCTAATACTGCGCGATTAGTGGCTTGTGCCTATAAATACTAAACTTGCACACAACCCTAGGCCATACTATTTCTTCTACGTGGGTGTTGGGTGGCTGAAGGGAGGTGGCTGCTGTCCATTGCTTCTCCTTCACCAAGTCTTCACCTTTTCTTCTTCTTTCACACTCAAACACTTGGGGAGGGTGAGAGTTAACCTTGGGGCTGCATTGTGGCCATCATTCTGAGTTGAGAAGGCTGTGTGTGTGAGGTTAGTGAGCTGAACTTGAAGCTTTAGTGATGGCTACCTTGTGGTAGTCATTGTGAGCTTCAAAGTGCCACCTTGTGGTGCAAGAACCCACCTTGGTGTGCCATTTTCGTGCTCATACTTAGGCTGAGTTTGAGTAACCTTGGGAGAGCTCCAAGAGCACAACTTGCCTCTGTTTTGAGCTTTGGTAAGTTACCTCACCATGATCATGAGTTTATCTTGCTTAAAGTTGGTGTCTTGGCATGTAAAAAGTTAAAATGAAGTAACCAACACCTAAATGAACTTGTATATGCTTAAAGATGCATGCTTTAACGTGTACATGTGTTAAAAGTTGGATCTTTGGGATGGATATTCACGAAATGCAGAAACTGCATTCTGTCGTGAGATATCCGGATATTTGTCGAACAGATATCCGGATATCAGTATCCGGATATTGAGATCCGGATATGGGATCTGGGTATCCGGATATGACATATCCGGATATGTCCAGTGTGATATCCGGATATGTCATATCCGGATATGCCCCTTCTGATATCCGGATATCCTGGGTTCTGCGCAGACAGTAGCTGTACTGTATGAACAGTAAGCTATTGGGTGTGTGTGGACCCTAGTTTAAGGAAGTTGAACTTCTGTAATAAATGGACTAAGTCAGAATCATATGATTAAGGGCTTAGGGCTTTGTTGGAAGCCTTAAGACGTAAAACGTAAAGGAAAGGCGTAGTCTTTAAGTTGTATGCTTGGGATGCATGAATATTAATGTATTTTTGGTCCATATCAGATTGTGATACTGCTGTTTGTGGACTTGTGAGTGGTTGGACTCTTGGCTTGGATAGCTAGCTTGCAAGGTAAGCTTTCGTGTCCTCGGTTTAGCCATTTTGATGTTCCACCATGTCCCATGGGGATGGGTATATGCATGCTGTGTTACATGCTTTGATTATTTTGGAAATGCTGTTGAGCTATTTATATGCAATGAGCTTTTTATGATGCATGTGGTGTCCACCTAGACGGCAATCCTGAGTATGTAGTACATACAAGATGGAGAAGCATGTGGGTGAGGTGCAGGTAGTATCCATGTACTCATGTAGGCATAGACGTATTCCTACATTTCTCTGCCAGTAGATTTGAAAGCACACATGACATGATTAATTGCTGCATCGCATGATTTTAGAACTTATACTGTAATACTGTTTTTAGAACTTATATTACACATGTAAGTGAGCTTGGGGTGGAGACTCCTTGAGGACCCCTTGTCTTACTGAGATTTCTTGTTAGAGATCTCACCCCACGTTTGGGGACGCTTATTTCAGGATCAGGTAATGTTGAGGGCTCAGGTGGCAGGAGGCCAGAGCTGAGTTGATATTTATGTCATGCTGACGTGCTGGTTGTGGATTGCTGTTTATTTGACTGCTGTTATGTTTTCTGCTTATTTATGTTAAGTTTATGTTA
>JAVKPL010010990.1:0-47001 GCA_032173675.1 Gastrolobium villosum | reverse complement strand
CATTTGTTGGCCATGGGGGCGTTGTTGTGCAGGTGGGGCTTCAACCGAATAAGAGAGGGCTGGGCCATGTTGACCGGCGCCCTGTTGTTGGCCAGGGTTTACAAACGACCCCTGTGGGGCGGCTTGTGCTCGTGGGACCACTTGTGGGTTGTACTGGGGCTGTGGAATCATAGTGTTGTAGGGCGGTATTGCGTGGGTATGGAATGGGTACTGAATGGGGAAAGGAGTGAGCGGATTTTGGCCGTGAGGCCTGTTGGGATATAGTGCAACGCCTGGGGGGCGGTAATCATGGTAACAGGGTAGCGGTTGGCTTTGAGCTGGTCGGGGTTGATACACCGGGTAAATTGGTGGTGGAACTGTGGTGGGTAGTGGCATACCGTAGTGAACACCGGGCGGTGCGGGTTGTGTGGGTAACGCGTTTTCGCCTTGTGCTTCATGCACTATGACTTGGCGATTGATGCGAACCTCTCTTCCGTCAGCCACGCGTAACGGAGGGTTAACCGAGCGTATAACGGGAGCCAGTGGTGCATCGCCTGCTGGTGCCGAGTGCATGGATGGTGGGAAGCTGGAACATACTGTTTGTACGTGACCTTCAGGGGTCGCAGCTCTCGTTTGTTCTGCTCTTCTCGTAACTGCCATATTTGTTTACAGGGAGGTGAAGTATATCTTTTTAGCTGGTGAAAGAATGGGAATAGAAGTTTATAGTTTCCCACAGACGGCGCCAATGTACCGAAGGAATCTATAAGCCCACTATGTTCCCTTATAGGGTGTATGATCACTGTATGAGCGATATCTATGGCTTTGGTATAGACCAGGCCACGTGATATGATCCCAAGTACTAGCAGATAATCAACTGAAGTATAAACTATAAGAGAATTCAAGTAATAGGCAAATATCGATACATAACATGCTTCTGTTGTGTCCTCTGGGGGTTATTTATATTGTCATGATATGGCTAGGTCAGGAGGAAGGTCAACTCTCCTTGGGGTGTGTTCCCCTGATAGCAGTGTTGGGCGGTTTAGGCGCCGACGTTATGGCGGCACCGCGCCCCCTACTACTGGCTAGGTCAGCGTTGGGCAATGGGAGAGTTTCCCTTTGTGATACCTGTGGCGATTGCCTTTAGTGGTTAATGTCCCAAGGTAAGACATTTTGATGTATCTCTTGGGTGTGCTGCACCCTTGGTGGGCGTGCACGTCTACGTCAGCCCTTAGGGCTGAGGTGGAGCTCGACAGGGGTATGGGCCTGCGACGCTGGGCCGATAGATGGCCGGCCTGTTATGGCTTACAAGGCCAATCGTGGCGACTGGGCCTTGCTGTGGCGATTAGGCCCTTCACTGGCGGTTGGGCCATCCAGAACAATATCAATATCTGAGTACAAGGAGCTAACATGATAATGTAACCAGGTATATATATTTTTATGTTATTTTATTTTACACATCAATTTTTTTATTGTTTACGAATTAAAAATATGGATTTTCAATAAAATTGTGCTTATAAGAAATAAAATATAACCCGGGATGACAAAGATGATAAGCAGGCTGTGTCCAAAAAGCTCTTTGGTTTGATTCTTAGGCAAAATAATTTAGGACGAATTCACGCTCTACTTAACAAAGGGAATTAATCCTATCCAAATTGATGGGAACACCCCTGAGAAACAAAAGAAAAAATATATGTTTTTGATATTGATGCCATAACTTCATGCCATTGATGATAAAAAATAATAATGATATATGGATATTTAGGAATATATCAATCACTACAAGAAAATGTATTTTTTGTTATGATAATAATCGTCATTAAAAGTTTAAAAAATCGTCACTATAATAATTTAGTGACAATATTTCAATTTGTCAACTTCGGTCACTAATACTTAAGTCACTATTGTATTAGTGACATTTTTTGAAAAAGTCACTAAAAATAATATCTATTATGATGAAAAATATTGTCACTAATATATATGAATAATGATGATGAAAAATATTATCACAAATACACACAATAAAAGTGATGATTTAATTGTCACTATTAACTAATAGTGACCAATAAATTATCATTATTATTCTAAAATTATGAATCAATTTTTATCATTTTTACAAATTAATTGTAGTGATGATAATTCATTTTTATGAATAATTAGTATCAGAATAATTTTTAATTTTTAATTAATTATAATAAAGAGCATTTAAACTATTAGAATTCATTCAAAACTAACATTTAAAAAAAATTCAATTACACATTATTAAAAAATGCAACAAAATTCAAAATACATATATAAATTTTCATTACAATTAACTTGTTACAAAACTACAAAAGAATTCTCTTCCAGGAGTGAATGCCTAAACTTATTCCAACGTGAAAAGTAGAAACTTCATAAATTTTGATGTCCGGGAAATTTGATCCTGCAAACAAATAAAAATAAAAAAAATAAATAGATTTTTTTTTTAAATGTAACACAATAGATAAGCAACATAAATTATCTGTTTCAAATAATTGAAGTGACGAGAAGTTTAAAAACAAGTGAAATAAAGGAAACAACATTTATACAATCGATCTAAATGGGGTTAAAAATGAAAAGAATACGCACCATATCATGTTCCAACAAAGTGAGATCAACAATTGGAGCCATAAATGGTCTTTCCTGCGTCCATGGCAACATTAATCAGTTTAAATTTCTCAAAAAAGACCAAAATAAAAAATAGTACTTAGTTTTTATAATTATTTTAACATAAAACAATAAATGTTGATGCCTATATTTGAAACGGTTCATTGAGAAAAAATGAAAAATAAATAGTAAATATTAAGAAAATAAAAACTTATCTGACGAAGAAGACCATCCTTGGGGAGTATGCTTATAATCATGTTCTCTTCTACCTCCAAGCAGAAAAATGAATAAGCAACTTGTTATTTTCATATCAATACTTCAAATAAAAAATAAAAAAACCAAACATCCCCTTCAATCGATTTCTTCACCTCAATGTAACGATAATAAAAAACTGGCTTGAGTGTTGACTCATATTTGGTTTTGACAGAATCACAAAAGCACATACCACTAGAAGCATATCAAGAAATTGTTGTAAATGATGTCGAGGAGGAGTGTTTCAATCGCCTGGAGTAGAGCCAGATATTTGATGAAATAAAAAACTATTTTTTTCCAGCCAAAAATTTATATATCTTCATTCTTAACTACCCATGTTCCTAAGTACAAGGAGTGAAGTGGGGGTGAGTGGATAAATTTGTTACAAGAAATTAACTGCTTAGCTTTAATTGAAAGGGTGATTTGTTTTAAAAATTATCTGATCACAAAATAACAAAATCTGGGTGTTCTTAAATTTTGAGAATATTAATAAATAATTTTCATTTGGAATAATATAAAAAAATTTATATCGTTTATTTAAATTTGAAGTGTTATTATTATCATAAACAAGGATTGTTTTAATATGAATTGAATGTTATAATAATTTGTTAAAGAACATTTACGTTTAAATAGATTGGTTATGATAACTTGAATTGGCCTCTTATTACTATTACTTTCTTTTTGCATCTTTAAGATTTTATATCAATGAAGATCTAATTATGTGAAAATAGTGTTTTAGTTAATAATTTTTATTAGCGATGAATTATTTGTGATAAATATATATTTATCACTATTAATGAAACTTTAGTTACAAATTATCATTTTGTCACAATTAAAAATAATTATAGTGACAAAATAAAATTTGGCCACAAATAATATATTATTAGTGACGAATTATTTGTGATAAATATATATTTGTCACTATTAATGAAATTATAGTGACGATTTTTCACTTTGTCACAATTAAAAATAATTATAGTGACAAAATAAAATTTGGTCACAGATAATATATTATTAGTGACTAATTGTATATTCATCACTAAATTTTTGTCACAAATAATCATATTTCTTGTAGTGAATAATAAAACTCGTTTTCTAAAATTAATATATGGGGACAATTCTGGCTGATAGACTATTTTAACGACTCTTCAATAAAAAAATATTCATTATTTTAATCTATAATAATATGAATTAATAATTTTTTATAAAATATAAATTCAAATTAATCAAAATATATTAAATGCAAGTTTAAACATATTAAGGAGAAAAATATATAATTCATGATTTATAATTATATATTTAAACTTACATTATATATTTCTTATTAGGTTCCCAACGTTTTTTTTTTCTTCCTAAAGAGCATATTTTCAATGCTTTGATAGTAGGTATTTTTCTATTTAAAATAGATAAAAATAAAATGTACATGACATTGACCATAACGGAGAAGTAAAATAAATGGGTCAAATAGAATTTTTTACTTTAATAAATGATATATCGAATGTTTAGAATTATAAAAGTACAAGAAAATTTTTCGGCAACTTATTTGGACACATAGAATAGGAGCATGATAAATTCGCCTATTGTTTTGCATCTTTAAAAAAAAATTACAAATGTTATGACGTGCCAGCATTATGTGGAAATATTTTTTTCTGTTTACACGTTCTTTCTGTTTACACGTTGGAACCTAATCAAAAATATATAATACAAGTTTAAACTAATGAATTTATGTATCAAGTTTTTTTAATAAAAAAATTATTATTTCATATTATTTTATATTAAAATAAATGAATATTTTTAAACAAATGAACCAAATGATAAAGAAAAATAATTTTAAAATGATTTTTCAGAATTTATATTTATTTAATTTGTTAAGATAAAAAAATAATTTAAAGTTGTTGTGTAGTATACAATAAAATCTACATTAAAAAGAATTTTGCCGTACTCAAATTAAATTAGTGTGTAATCGATGAGTCGATGAATAAAAGCTAAATTCTAAATCCTAAATATCTCATTGCATTATTTTAATAAAATAATCCACTAAAAAGTTTTAAAAGCCACATTAAATAAGTCAAAAGCCCGAAGAAGTTGATTCGTTGAATGGCGCTCTAATTTATGCAGAATTTGTGTCCTTTTTTATCAACTAATGCTTCTCACTTATTGGATAGTGCAATATTGTGCTAAGCAGCACATATTTTCATTCTAATTAATTATATTTTATTTACTTAAAATCCTTAAATTAAATATAAATGAAACTAGTATTATTCAACAGTGCCAAGAATTGGATTCAAAAAGTAAAATGTTTGACCTTTAATTTTCCAATGTGGTTTAGTCTCTGAACTCACGCTGTGGTTACTACCTAACTAATTACAATTTTTAAATGGACTGCAATCTTAAACACACACATTGGTTACTACCTAACTAATTACAATTTTTAATTGATTGGGAAATCTTTTATACAAATGTGCCAAAAGTCATCGATTAATGTTATAGTAATTCCTCGAGTGTGCATCTCTGACCAAGTTTCTTGTGTGGCTCAATACTTATTGCTATTGATGCGTCATTTATGAGAGACGCCAAGTTTGCATTAGAAAATGTGTACTTCGGGGGAGTGTAGACTTTGATTTGTATGTAAGTCTTATAATATTAGGAGAAAATAAAGGAATTCAAATAAGGAAAGAATTATAGGACTAACTGTGCTCATGCCATTTCCTTTAAAAAAGAGAGTTGTTACATATGATCTTTTATAAATTCATTTATATATGTGGGGTCCATTTTCAGGGGAGAAAAAAAAAGTAGAGTGAAACTCATCTTAAATTTGTGTGTGTAGAGGATAAATTTTCTCTTATGTAACATAAGAATAATAAATCCCATAATCTATAATCTAATTAGAATATGGACTTTTATAGAAACTTAGAGGAGAATATTTCTGAGGTGGAGAATTGAGTATGTTCAAAGTATGTATTAGAGAGGCTCTCATACCAAGCAATATCTCTTATGATTTTTTTCTATTTAAATCCACATTTAACATTGTTTTGGGCCTACCTTAGAGATCCATATTCTAAAAGGCTCAAGAAGGGCAATAGAAAGATGAAACTTAGGAAAATAAAGAAAATAATCCTTCAATGATATTAATTCTAATGCGACCGCAATGGACCAAGAATTGGGTCCCAAAAAGGAAACTCATAGAAAGAGGAGTGAGAAGGAAGCTCAACGAAGTACGGTAGTTGCATTTTTCAATTTGTCAGTGACAATTTTAGAATCTGAGAGAATAAAACATCGGCCGTTACCGAATTTCGGAGAGAGAGAAAAGGGTGAGAGGATCCAAATGAAACACTTCAAAAGTTCGGAAACAATAATTTTAATTTTTTATTAAATGTTTTTTAATTGCTTTTAAATTATAATTTTATTAATAAATTTTAATTTTTTAAAAATTATAACTGTATTATGATAATGCCATTTGACCATGTTTGACTTGGTCAAATTTGCGTGTCGGATTGGTCAACATGCCAAAAATGTTGACCACATGTTGGATATCGTGTCGGACTGTCAGACACTGATACTTTAGGTTTTTTGAAGTGTTGGTGCTACATAGCCCACTACATACATGGTGAACACAAGAAGTAACAGCCGCCAACAGCCGTCATTACCATCGCTGCCATTACCGGCCAATCCCGTCCTGATGGAGCAGCTTCTCAATGAGCTTGAACCTGGATTTGACTACGAACCTATCCACGTCAATGACGCTATCTTGGACATGGACTCCACCCCGATACCCAACCTGCTAGCTTAGCCAATAACAGTTTCCCTCTTAGTTTTAGCCCAGCTTCGTATACCACGACTTTAATTTCGACTTGATCAAAATCATTTTAAGTTATAGGGGTTATTTGGAGTTGGAGAAAATGGAATTGGCTAATGCAACAATAAAAGAAACAACAAGATGCCGAATTTCGTAAAAAAAGAGCCTAACTAGAAGAGGCAAAGATCGACTAGGGAACACGAGGCAATCCGACCTCTGAGGCAAAAGATCGTATGACCGACTTCTGAGGGAAAGATACAAAAATTACACCCCACTGAATGTACCATGATTACAAATATGGAGGGAAGTAGCTTTGACTGAATTGAAGAGACTAGAGTGGCCTAGACCGATCTTCAACAAAGGTGGAGTACACCAATCAAGATATTGTGCATTCCATCGTAGACCACACACCACTGATGAGTGCTGGGACCTCAGAGATGCAATAGAGAAGCACGTCACGGAAGACAAGTTACGCCAGTACCTGATTAGAAAACAAGGATGAAAGAACGGAAAAAGGAAGAAAAGGGGCCGCAACAAAAGCCAAATGTCATCAAAATAAGAAAAAAAGGATGACAGAAACAAGAAACCATAGACCAACAGTGACGAGTTCCCGAAATGTAATCAGTGGAGCTTTGGGCAGTGGTGGGGATACAACAATTGCAGGGAGAAAATACCTTATAGATGTGCTTTGGATTAGAGACAAGCCAAAATACATGGAAGACTCCAGTAAGCCAGAGCCTCCACTACTGTATTTCACCAAGGAAAAGGTCAGGAATATGGTCCCGGGGCATATGGATGGGCTAGTCATAACAGGGACCCCGATGAATTGCATACATCATCTTCTAGGATGCGTTCAAAAGGATGAACTTGGATGAAGAAGACTTAAAGCCTTGCAAAACTACATTGATAGCCTTCAACGGGGAACACACTCCCTCGGAGGATACATTGATCTCAGATTGACTTTGGGAACTAAATATTCGTTCAAATCGGGTTGGGTAAGATTTATTGTAGCTCATTTCCCACCTTCCTACAACATAATCATAGGACGACCAATAATTCATAAGTGTGACATGATCATCTCCACCAAATATCGTAAGTTAAAGATGATAAGCAACAAGAATGAGGTCATCACCATTAAAAGAGATCAGAAGGAGTCGCGTAAATGCTCTTACGAGGCTGTGAAGGATACTGAGGATGGACCTTCATCCCCACCCAGAATTCAGCCAGGATAAAAAATCGGGAAAAAGGAGATACTAACCGGTCGGGAAATCCAATGAACATGGTCGAGTTGGACATGCGAGAAGAAACCCTTATTCCAAGGCCAGAACCCGCTGGTGAATTGGAAGAGCTCGTTCTAGGTGAAGAACCCGACCAATGCACCATGCTCGGAAGAACCTTGGACCTAGAGGAAAAATCTTTCCAGGCCGACTTCCTGAGGAAGAACAAGGATGCCTTCAAGTGAAAATCTTCAGAAATACCAAGGACTGACCCTAAATTCTGCTGCCATAAATTGGCGGTTTATCCTGGATCCACCGCAGTGGCCCAAAAGAAAAGAAAGCAAGGACCAGAGAGGCGACAGGCATAGGAAAAACACGTTATGGTGCTTTTGGAGGCTGGATTCAAAAGGGACATACAATACACTACTTGGTCGGCAACCTTGGTCATGGTGAAAAAGGACAATGGAAAATGAAGGGTCTACACAGACACTGACTTCAACAAGGCATGTCCTAAGAATGGCGAGATATGGCTACCAAGCAGTTGACTATGGCTAGGTACAACAAAAAAGTCAATCCAAGATCGTTTGCTAAAGGTGACTTGGTACTCAAGAGGGTGAAAATTGGAAACAAGAACTACAAAGAAGGAAAGCTGCCCGCAAATTGGGAAGGACCATGCCAAGTAAAACAAAAACTCGACAAAGGAGCTTAAATCCTAGAAACTCTTGAGGAAAAGCCAATCAAAAGAACCTGGAATGGGAAAAGGCCAAAACAATATTGCATCTGAAGATAGTTATGTTTATTTTGATAATTTCATATACTTATACGAGTTTATATTTTTCATACGGATAAAAACTAAAGTCGGTTATCTTGGAAAATTCATGTAAAGTTGTTAACTTTCAAATATAAAGTGGAAATTAAAAAACTAGGAACAGATCTAGCAATGACCAATACAAAACAAAAAGGGGCTCCAAGGCACCCAAAATAAAAGAAAAAAGAAATACAAGTCAAAACCGACATCTCGGCCCTTCAATCCATAGGGACATGTTGATCTTCCAGTAAATTGTGCACCCCGACAACAAAATTGGATGGTTCCTTATTCTCCTCAACATCATTTCCTTCGCCATCCTCATCCTATGTGGAGAGGAATAGAGAGAAGGAGGAATAAACACTTCGTTCTCCACATAGCCGAGATAGTGCATCCCCTCCACCTTCAGATCCGAATGTGGTTTAACAGTTTGACTTGATCTATAGATTTAGTGAAGGAACCTTCAACCCTTTCAAAAGCTCAAAATGGACAAAGTCATATTCGGCTTGTAATTTTTCTAGGGCGGCATCCTTGGTTTGGAGGGCATCATTTTTTTCCCGCAAATACGCCTTAACCAACTTCAGGGAGAAAGATCTCTCCTTAAGAGCATTTGCATTAGACTCTAGATTCGCTGTGCAATTCAAAGAAGTTAGCATAGATTCTAAATCCGCCTTGGCCTTCTTTGATTCGTCCTCCACCCTGTGATAAGTCTCGATCAAGGCCTTCCTCTCATTTGTCAGTATACCCATTTCAATTCGAAAGGAAGTAGCCTCAGAATATATCTTGGCATATTTATTGCGCATAAAGACAAAAGTTTTGACACCTTAAAAAAGCAAGCTCTATTTCATGAAGTTCCTTCATCTCGGTTTCAGATAAAGGTTTGGGCTCTGACAGGTGAGAATAAGGACAGAGAACACCTCAAAGTGCGGGCGAAACTTTAGATTCCCAGATATCTCCCCTTTTTAGCCTAGAGGGGGTAAGAGCTTGATGAAGAGTTTCCTCCTTATTCAAAGGAATGACAGCGACCACATAATAGTCATCCTGAACTGAGGTGCTGAAATGAAGAGCGGAGCGACCCTTAGATCCCTCCCCAGCAGAGATGAGTTCAGTAATCTTGTTTTTATAAACCTTACGTTTCTTTTTCTTGGAGTCGAAAACCGAAGTCTACTTCCCATTTTTCAACACAGCAAGGTAACTTGGCCTAGTCATCGTTGAAACTGTAAACAAAACGAAAGGAAATCAGAGTCGAGAAAGAAAATAATGCAAAGACAATAACCAATCACCAAATCAATGTAAATTATGACGAAAGCAAGGAATGAAAAAAGCATATCAATTCCCTGTCTAGCTTGGAGTGGGACTTAAACACGAATGAAGTCGAGCTAGCATGACCGTTCTTATTTATATAGTCTAGCAAGGCCGCAACCGTAGCTCATTCTTCGGCAGAAAGGTCGGTCTCTTTGAATCGGTAGCTAGTCGGCGAAGAGTCGTGATGATCATACTACCAATAAAGAAGGAACTTCCCTTCCACCCCCTCAATAGAGGAAAGGAACTAGGGCTAGCGCCTATCTTGGCCCTTAAACTTCTTAAATGAACCGATAAAAACAATGAAAAACTTTTTATTTATGCGACCCCGAAGATTCGTCTAGCCTTTCCGCTCAGCCGGCTTAGACCCGGTGCGGGAAGTGTACATGTCAAAAAAATGGAAGAAAAGCGACATGGAGCGGAGCAAAGCCAAGTATGCTCAAAATTGTTCAAAAGCCTTAACATAACCACACCCGTTGTGATGAAGTTGGGTAAGGGCTATACGGAGATGAGATAACACTCCTATTTGAAAGTTGGTCAAAGGAAAATAGAGACCGACCTTCGTGATCAGGTCTCGGTAAAAGAAGAAAAAAGAAGGATCTTTTGGGTTCTGACATGAGCAAACATGCTCACTCTCGGCAGGAAGGATAATGTTGTAGTCATCCATATTGCCGACAGCAAGACCAGCCACATCCTCAGAACCCATCTTAGACCACGTAGAAAGAACCTCGTGAGTAACCCAGGGATACTAGGCTATTAGTCCAGTGGAGGGCGACTTATATCCCGAATCGGCAGAGGGAGACTCCGTTACTAAATATGCTGAAGGAGACTCCATAAAAAACCTAGAACAAGGAAAGCTTGAATCAGAGAAATGAGTAGACATATCTAAATTAAAATAACTAATATTGGATGAATTAAAAGTCTCATTAGAAATTTCAATAGGATGGGCCGCGTCGCTAGGACTCTAACCCGACTTCGAAGGACCTAGTTGGTGAGTACAATCGACTAAAGTTCATTGAGCCAAAGAACTCTAGCCGTGCTTGAAAATTTTAGCATTTACAAATACGTGGGCAGTGCAAGCTTTAGAGCTGGGTTTCATCTCCTATTTTATAGATCCCAGAATAGGACATGATGATTGCGGACACCACCCTGAAAGAACAGATAGGGGAATCCGTCGTGATATCCAAAGAGGCACGATAGGATGGTACTACGGACTCTGATATCTTCTCTAAAGTTGTGAGCCACAACCCCGTTTAGTACGACGCACCATAAATTTCTTCTTGCTACCCCCACTATAGTACCCACGAAGCAATGCCTCTTGCTTCTCCTCCTTAGTACGATCCATGCCCCAAAGCCAATATCTAGCCCCAAGAGGAAGACTCCGTACGAATTCAGTCTCGTTTTCCCTTACCTCATCATCGCGGCCAATACCCCTCCCACTCGAACCTCTCCCACTCATTAACAACAACACTTGTGTTTTGGAAAGTTTTTGGGGGAAGGATACTATGAGTTATCTACCCAAAAAAGGAAAGCAAAATAGGCACACCCAAAATCACTAGTAAATGAGATAAATGCTAATGACCACAAAATGCAATAGCAGAAACCAACATGGAGCAAACGAACACCAAGGAAAATACCAGAACAATAAAAGAAATTGTTTAGTAAGAACACCTGTGTGAGGATTGAAGAAATGGCGGTGCAAATCTTCCAAAGAGAAGGGACAAAACGTCTCCTAACTAGAAGTTTCACAAAAGAAGTAAACCTCCCAAAGAATTGAACACCAAAAAACCCAAGACACAAAGAAATACAAAGAAAATGGGAAGGAGAAGAAAAGTTTCAGAAACCCAGAAGATGAAAACAAGATATCGTGTAAAAAGGGAACATATGAGATATGTTATGTCGTTCGAGAGCGAATTCAAAAAGGCAAGGGTAAAATGGTCATTTTACAGGGGAAAAACATGGCCGACAATGACATTCTTACAATAGCATTAAATGTACACAAAGCGCGAAGGCAGCTGTAAGAACCCGCACCGCTAATTAAGGTAATTAGTGAATTAATTATGATAATTAGAAAATGATTCCATAATTGACCTTAATAATTATTATTGGGCTTAAATAATTATACTGAATGAGTAAAAATGCTGAAAGCCGCTTTTCGGAAGAAAATCGCAGATACCGGTTCTGCTACTCGGTATAAATGCGTACCGGAAAAGTATCCCGGAAAATTATAAAGAATGCATGATAATTACTATAATATTATGTAGGACTTGTAAAACAAGTTTCAAGTCAAAATAACGTAATCTGATGCCAGAACTGATACTGGCTATGGAAAAGCGCGTACCGGAAAGGTGCTCCAAAAAATAAAATAAAAATATGAGAAATCTTAGAAAAATGTGTAGGTCTAGATTCCAAAGTTTGGGATCAAGATTTTTTACTGTGCTATTAAGGCTAATACTGCGCGTTATGGCTTAAATGCTTATATATACTACCATTAAGAGGGCACACAACCCTAGGCAGCCTTTGATCATACGTGAAGGGGCTGAGCAGAATTTCTAAAACACTGTTCTTGTGCTTCTCTTATCTTTTCTTGAGGTTGAAGCCATTTCCTTCACATTTCCTCTTCTAAACACTTGATTGGGTGGGTTGTGGGAGTGTGAGGCTGCATTCTTTGCACATTCAGCCACTGTGTGTGTGAGGGTTGAGGGGCTGAGTTGGTGTTCCTTTGGTGAGAGCTCTTGTTCTTGGCTTGTGAAGCTCTAAGGAGTTTCCTTGTGTTGAAAAGACCTAGTCTTGTGCACCATTTTCGTGCACCTTGTGTGGCCTGAGTTGAGGAGCTTGTGGAGAGCTCCAAGAGCACACATTACTCTGTTTCAAGCTTGGGGTAAGTTTCCTCATCATTGATCTTAGTTTTATGGCTTAAAGTTGGTGTCTTTGCCATGTTTAATGAGTAAACAAGAAGGTATAATGAATATGAACCTAAAATAGATTAAAGATGCATGCTTTAACGTGTACATGTGTTAAAAGTTGAATCTTTGGGTTGGATATTCACGAAATGCAGAAACTGCATTCTGTCGTGAGATATCCGGATATTTGTCGAACAGATATCCGGATATCAGTATCCGGATATGGTATCCGGATATGCATATCCGGATATGCATATCAGGGCATGGATTGGTTGTCCAGAAACTGTGCATTGATTGACTGCTGTGTCAAGAGAGTGGTGATGTCTCCGTGTGGGTCCACAGCCAGTTCCTCACCGTTCATTTTAGTCCTGCAGGCGAGGAGTGCCTTGAGAGCAGGGGCATTTGACTATGTCATGTTGGGAGGTTTGGTGAGTGGGACACAGGAGGATCTCACTGGCATTCCTGTGGTGAGGGAATTCCTCGAGGTGTTTCCTGAGGAGATTCCTGAGTTTCCACCGCAGAGGGAGATAGAGTTCTCCATAGACTTATTGCCTGGTGTGGGGCCTATATCGTTGGCTCCATACCAGATGTCGCCACCAGAGTTGGCGGAGATGAAGAAGCATATCGAGGAGCTTTCAGCGAAAGATTTCATACGGCCGAGTGTGTCTCCCTGGGGAGCACCGGTCATTTTTGTGAAAAAGAAAGATGGGACCATGCGGTTGTGCACCGACTACAGACAGTTGAACAAGGTGACAATCAAGAACAAGTATCCTCTTCCACGCATTGATGATTTGCTGGATCAGCTCAGGGGTGCTTGCGTTTATTCCAAGATCGATCTCCGGTCCGGTTACCATCAGATACGGGTAAAGCCGGAGGATGTCCCAAAGACAGCGTTTCGCTCGAGGTACGGCCATTATGAGTACTTGGTGATTCCGTTTGGACTCACAAATGCACCCGCAGTGTTCATGGACTACATGAACATGATCTTCCAGCCGTACCTGGATCAGTTTGTGATCGTCTTCATTGACGACATCTTAATTTACTCCAAGACGGAGGAGGAGCATGCGGAGCACTTGAAGATTGTTTTGCAAGTGTTGAAAGAGAAAAAGCTATATGCTAAGCCGCCAAAATGTGAGTTTTGGCTCAAGGCGGTGAAATTTCTGGGTCATGTGATTTCCGCTGATGGAGTTGCAGTTGATCCTAACAAGATTGAGGCCGTGATGGACTGGGAGAGGCCCAAGACGGTTACAGAAGTGAGAAGCTTCTTGGGTTTGGCAGGGTACTATAGGAGGTTCATAGAGGGATTCTCCAAGATGGTGCTACCGATGACTCGCCTTACCCGAAAGGAGACTCCATTCGTGTGGACACATGAGTGTGAGGAGTGCTTCCAGGAGTTGAAGGAGAGACTGACTACTGCTCCTGTGTTAGTCCTTCCTGATCCTGCGGAACAGTTTGAGTTATACTGCGATGCCTCTGGAAAGGGGCTAGGCTGTGTGTTGATGCAGAAAGGGAAAGCTATTGCCTATGCTTCAAGACAGTTGAAACCTCATGAGGAGAACTGCCCGACTCACGACTTGGAGTTGGCAGCCATTGTTTTTGCTTTCAAGATTTGGAGGCATTACCTGTTTGGCATGAAGTTTGCTGTATTCAGTGATCACAAGAGCCTGAAGTATCTGTTTGACCAGAAGGAGTTGAACATGAGACAGCGAAGATGGATGGAGTTCTTGAAGGACTACGACTTTGAGTTGAGGTACCATCCTGGCAAGGCCAATGTGGTAGCCGATGCTTTGAGTCGAAAATCCGTGAGCTTATCCAGCTTGATGATGAGCGACTACGAGGTGATCGAAAAGTTCAGAGACTTGAGAGTGAACTCCTTGTTTGGGGGCGCTCTGCTCGAAATGGAAACAACATAAGTGATTAATGAGCTGATGGAAAAGATTAAAGAGGCGCAAGTGCAAAGAGAGTGCCTTGATTATGTGAAGAACCAGGACGGTGTGTCTTGGAACGAGGATGGATTGCTGCTGTTCCAGAAGAGGATTGTTATTCCTTGAGGGCCATTGACCGAAGAGGTTATGGCAGAGGCTCATAAGGGCCGGTTTACTATCCACCCTGGTGCCACAAAAATGTACCAGGACTTAAAGAGAAATTTTTGGTGGCCGGGAATGAAGAAGGACATAGCGGTCTACGTGTCCAAATGCCTTATATGTCAGAAAGTAAAGATTGAGCACCAGAAACCGTCTGGTAAACTTCAACCTCTTGAAATTCCACAGTGGAAGTGAGAGAGTATTTCCATGGACTTCGTGGTGGGATTGCCTAAAACTCAGGCTGGTTGTGACTCTATTTGGGTCATAGTGGACAGATTGACCAAGTCTGCCCATTTTCTTCCAGTGAAGGTGAGCTTCACTACAGAGCAGTTGGCCAAACTATATGTCCGTGAGATTGTGAGGCTTCATGGGGTGCCCGCGAGTATCATCAGTGATAGGGACCCGAAGTTCACATCTCGGTTCTGGGAGGCGCTGCAGGAGGCTTTTGGTACGCAGTTGAGATTGAGTACCGCCTATCACCCTCAGACTGACGGACAGACTGAGCGGACCATCCAGACATTGGAGGACATGTTGAGAGCTTGCACATTGGAGCAGGGTTCTGCATGGGATAGGTACCTTCCGTTGGTAGAATTCTCGTACAACAACAGTTTTCATGCTAGTCTGGGCATGGCACCCTATGAGGCGCTGTATGGTAGGAGGTGTCGGACTCCTACTTGCTGGTCTGAGGTTGGAGATAAAGAGCTTTTTGGCTTGGACTTTGTCCAAGATACTACCCAGCAGATCCAGATGATCAGGGAAAAGTTGAAGCAGGCACAGAATCGCCAAAAAAGCTACTATGATGTCAAGCATCGTCCACTGGAGTTCAGTGAGGGTGAGCACGTGTTTGTGAGACTTCCACCTGTCACCGGTGTTGGACGGGCACTCGGAGTGAGGAAGTTGAGCCCGCGATTCATTGGGCCCTACCAGATCCTTGGTAGAGTAGGACCTGTTGCCTATCGACTTGCCTTACCTCCGAACCTAGCCAACATCCACGACGTGTTTCACGTGTCTCAGCTTCGGAGGTACATAGCAGATCCTTCACACGTGGTGCAGCCAGATGATGTGGAGGTTCGGGAGAACCTAAAGACTCCCGTCGGACCACTCAAGATCCTCGATCGAGGCGAGAAACAGCTTAGAAGCAAGATCATTCCGATGGTCAAGGTGCAGTGGACTGGGCGAGAGTGCACATGGGAGCACGAGGATGAGCTTCTCCGACAGTATCCCGAATTTCGAGACAGGTATGTTTCTAATTTTGAGGACAAAATCTTTAAAAAGGTGGGGCGAATGTAAGAACCCACACCGCTAATTAAGGTAATTAGTGAATTAATTATGATAATTAGAAAATGATTCCATAATTGACCTTAATAATTATTATTGGGCTTAAATAATTATGCTGAATGAGTAAAAATGCTGAAAGCCGCTTTTCGGAAGAAAAGCGCAGATACCGGTTCTGCTACTCGGTATAAATGCGTACCGGAAAAGTATCCCGGAAAATTATCCCGGAAAATTATAACGAATGCATGATAATTACTATAATATTATGTAGGACTTGTAAAACAAGTTTCAAGTCAAAATAACGTAATCTGATGCCAGAACTGATACTGGCTATGGAAAAGCGCGTACCGGAAAGGTGCTCCGAAAAATAAAATAAAAATATGAAAAATCTTAGAAAAATGTGTAGGTCTAGATTCCAAAGTTTGGGATCAAGATTTTTTACTTTGCTATTAAGGCTAATACTGCGCGTTATAGCTTAAATGCCTATATATACTACCATTAAGAGGGCACACAACCCTAGGCAGCCTTTGATCATACGTGAAGGGGCTGAGCAGAATTTCTAAAACACTGTTCTTGGGCTTCTCTTCTCTTTTCTTGAGGTTGAAGCCATTTCCTTCACATTTCCTCTTCTAAACACTTGATTGGGTGGGTTGTGGGAGTGTGAGGCTGCATTCTTTGCACATTCAGCCACTGTGTGTGTGAGGGTTGAGGGGCTGAGTTGGTGTTCCTTTGGTGAGAGCTCTTGTTCTTGGCTTGTGAAGCTCCAAGGAGTTTCCTTGTGTTGAAAAGACCTAGTCTTGTGCACCATTTTCGTGCACCTTGTGTGGCCTGAGTTGAGGAGCTTGTGGAGAGCTCCAAGAGCACACATTACTCTGTTTCAAGCTTGGGGTAAGTTTCCTCATCATTGATCTTAGTTTTATGGCTTAAAGTTGGTGTCTTTGCCATGTTTAATGAGTAAACAAGAAGGTATAATGAATGTGAACCTAAAATAGATTAAAGATGCATGCTTTAACGTGTACATGTGTTAAAAGTTGAATCTTTGGGTTGGATATTCACGAAATGCAGAAACTGCATTCTGTGGTGAGATATCCGGATATTTGTCGAACAGATATCCGGATATCAGTATCCGGATATGGTATCCGGATATGCATATCCGGATATGGTATCCGGATATCCATATTCGGATGTGGGAACTGGGTATCCGGATATGGTATATCCGGATATGGCCAGTGTGATATCCGGATATGGCATATCCGGATATGTCCCTTGTGATATCCGAATATCCTGGTTTTTCACAGAACAGTAGCCGTACTGTGTGAATAGTAAGCTATTGGGTGTTTGTGGACCCTAGATGAAGGAAGTTGAACTTCTGTAATTAATGAACTAAGTCAGAATCATATGATTAAGGGCTTATGGCTTTGTTGGAAGCCTTGAGACGTAAAACGTAAAAGAAAGGCGTAGTCTTTAAGTGGTATGCATGTGTTGCATAATTAATGTATATTATTGGTCCATATCAGATTGTGATACTGCTGTGTTTGGACTTGAGAGAGGTTGGACTCTTGGCTTGGATAGCTAGCTTGCAAGGTAAGCTTTCGTGTCCTCAGTTTAGCCATTTTGTGGTTCCACCATGTCCCATGGGGATGTGGTTTATGCATGCTGTGTTACATGCTTTGATGTTTTGGAAATGCTGTTGAGCTATTATATGCAATGTGCTTTTATGATATGCATGTGGTGTCCACCTATACGGTAAGCCTGAGTATGTAGTACATACAAGATGGTGAGGCTGTGGGTGAGGTGCAAGCGGTGTTCCTTGTACTCATGTGGGTTTAGACGTATTCCTGCATTTCTCTGGCCAGTAGATTTGATAAACACACATGGCATGATTATCTGCTGCATCGCATAGTTTTGGAACTTATATTGTAAATACTGTTTTTGAACTTATATTACACATGTAAGTGAGCTTGGGGTGGAAGATCCTTGAGGACCCCTTGTCTTACTAAGATTTCTTGTTTAGAGATCTCACCCCACGTTTGGGGACGCTTATCTCAGGTTCAGGTAATGTTGAGGGCTCAGGTGGCAGGAGGCCAGAGCTGAGTTGATATTTATGATATGCTGGATGTTGACTGCTGTGATGTTTTCCGCTTTGATTATGTTATTATGTTGAGACTGTTATTGGGCATTGTTGCCTTATTTGGTGAGCATGGGGTTTGTCCATGCCACATGGTTTTGTTATTGTCTTTTATTTGAAGTTGTAATTAAAGTATCAGGATTTTGACCCAGGCTATGTGTTGTAGTCCTGTGGCTTTAGATACTCACATTATATTTATATATGAGGATTTCAGTTAGTTGTCTTGCAATTTACATACAGGCAGTATTTTATGAAATTGACTAAGTAATCAAGTTGGCCAAGGTTAATGACGTCATAATTGAATTAAAGAAAAAGTTATTCCGCATTTTAATTAAGCGTGGCTTAATACGATAGTATGTTAACAATCCGGGTTAACACGGGCTGTTACAGCAGCCCACACTAAACTATGCACATCTTACCAGTTAAGAAGCGTCGCCAGTAAAGGCGAAACCACCAAAATGAACATAGAAGTACAAAACATCCGAACCTAACATCAAGGATCCCGTAACAGAAATATTCTAGCAAAGGAAACACATGTAAAAGTCACGGATGTCGGCACTGGCCTACCTTGCTCATCACGGACGTCGGCCAAAGTGTTTCTAGGAGAAGGTACCCAGAATAGAGGCCTGGAACAACAAAATCAGCACGCCCAAATAACATTGTAGGCGTCGAAAAGCTCGGACCAAGAGTGGACCGAGTCCCAGATATGACAGACAATAAAGTTAAGAAATCAACATGGTTAGAAATAACTTACGGCATCACGGATCACGTTTTTTCGATCAAAGAACATGAACTCAACCAAACCGATTGTCCAGGCTAGAGAATGCCTAAGCTCGGCTGCATCATCTACCCCCGACAGCCCGGACACCCAGAATACCAAGTTAGGGGGTAACTTTTATGGGCCCATCTTAAAGGCTCATATTTTAGAAGGGTCAAGAAAGGAAACATAAAGAGGAAACTCAGGAAAATAAAAGAAAGAATCTTTCAATGATACTAATTCTAGTACGACAACAATGGATCAAGCACTGGGCCCCAAAAAGCCACTAATGGTCCAAAATTTCACTACACACAAGTAAACTTTATAAATAAGAGGTAAAGCCTACATGTAGAACACCTATACTCTCTCTTATATGTTGTCACTGTGCACACACAACACCCTTTTGACTACGCCGTTATTATGTGCACACTAATTTGCAATCTCAAAAGTATTTTTTCCATAGATACCTGAGAAGGCAGTTAGATCCATGATTAATATATCAGTCATTGACAGAACATCTCTATCCACCGGATAGAACAAACATTTAATTTGTACATTTTATCCTGATTAACGATAAAATAATCAGAAGAAAAATAAGTGATTAAAAAAAGCACAAGAAATAAGTGATATAAAATTAAACTATAGGTCCATCAATAGATACAGGTCCATCATCTATCGATTCCATCAACAATGTTAACACAAACTCCATTAACATCAATATATCCATTTAATTATTAAAATCTCTTCGTTAAATTTTGAATTGATATTCATTAGGCAAATATTTGTTTGTATGTGATGAATTTCTATTATGTAGATAATGATATGCTTGTATCGTGAATTTTGAATTTCATACAGAGATTTACAAGCATTGCATTAGAATTATTTGTTAGATTTATTATTATTATTTTGTTTCAGAATGCATAGTTACCACTGTTCTTAAAATGAGAGAATTTCAGCAACCATAATTTTGGAAATGTTATTGGAAACTTACGGATAATTATTTTCATGATATAATTTTCAAATGTGGGTAGCGGACTAGCGGCCGTTGGTGACCCACCCAAAAAGCACTATAGTGCTAATGGGCAGCGATATAGCACAACAGTAAGAGGGTTTTTAGTAGAGTAAATTCTTTTTTTATCCAGGAATTATAAATTATGATTCCCGAAAATATGATCAGAAAATAAGTTTTTGGATAATATTAAAAAAATTTGTTTGGTAGGACAATATATTCACAGGAATGCTGGGTTAATTTTCTTAATATTATATTTAATTTTATTTTTTCTAAAATATTAATCCATATTTCCCATTGTCTGGGATTCCTGAAATGGCACCATCTGAATGGTATATTTGGTGATATTTTGGTTTAGAAAATACACATAAAATGAATCCGAAAAAATAACTTTCCCTAATTTTTTTTTTCTCCAGTATGCTATTAAATATGGGATTATAGGAAACATACCCTCATTTCTTCGGACATAAAAAAAATAATCCTCTACCAAAGAGGACTATGCTTGAATCTATTGGATAAATATACCGCAAAAATAAATGCTCAGAAACAAAGATGAAATAATGTACTAATTATCAAATACAATATAAACAATTGTACTAAAAAGTCCAAAAAAAATTTCACCAAAAAAATTAATTTAACCAGAATTTGTACAAATATTTCTCGCTCACTAATTTTGATGTACATTTTTGAATTATTATAAAATTTCAAAGAGAGGAAGGCTATCTTCGTTGTACAAAGCATTAGGAATCCACTAATTTTAGAAGAAATCCCATCTTCATTTGTGCAAATATCATAAGGAGTTCACAAAGGAGTAGTATTGACAATATGGGTGTAAGTAGGTTAGGCCGGCCTACGACCTAGCTTATATTAGATCAGACTTGGCCTATTACAAACAGTAAAATAGAACATGCCTAGATTTAAAACAAAAAAATCTATTTAGAAAACAGGCCATAGATTTTTTTTTTGTGCATGTCGGGCCTATAAACCTACAGATCGGCCTATATCATATTATTTATTTTAAATAAAATAAATAAAATTATTATTTTAATAAATTTGAATAATAAAATAATTATTTTAGTTATTCTTTTATTTATTGAATGTTTAATATGCTTAAATAGGCTAACACGCCAAGGCCAAAGCTTTTATTTTTTAAATATAGGTCAGGCCAGACTTGTAATTTGGGGGCTACACAGGCTAGTAGACCAGGCTAGACACAAGGTTTTTATATAGGCCTAGCCTATTTAAGTCAAAACCTAGCCTAGCCTAGCCTATTTACACTCCAAATTGACAAATAAGGGAAAAACATTTGTCTTTTAAAGAATATAACTGTATCATTTTAGATCTTAACAATTAATTTTCGTCAATCAACAGTGATAATTTATTGGATCAAAATTATTAAAAAAAATTTGGTAAGCAAAAATTATTAATTAATTAATAATAAATTTGGCCCATTAAGTTTGACTTAATAAATTATAATCATTGATTGACGGAAATCAACGATTACGATATAAAATGACATAAGGTAAACGAACAAATATTTTTCCCAACAAATAAAGGGAGAGAGAGAGATTAAATCAGGAGAGATAAAAAAAGGACAAAAGAGAACAAAAAAGAAAAAGAAAAGACCTGAAGGTCTAGATCGAGGAGAGAGAATACACAAAAATAGTGGTAGAAGTCGGTGGCTGATCCGCTCAAAATAAGAGAGACAAACAACGCATAAAGACAGAATAGATGTTCATATTTCAGATGAAAGATATATAGATTAAAAAGACAATTAACCCTTCAAATATGATAGTTGGGACTTTAAGTGGAGGGTAAAAGCGAACACGTGCACTCCTTCGCAGCAGTGGCACTATTGCACCGCAATAGTGGCTGCTACAGCCATTGTAGTGAATTGTGCAAAATCGGCGCTATTGATAACTGTGTTTGATACATCTCCTTACATAAGAAACTCCTGGTCTATTCTAATTTTTTTTTAAGTAGCTTGAAGGGGCAAAGGCCCCAGAAAACAAAAACTAGACGGTTACACGCCCAGCCTCCTGGTCCAACAAGGGACCTAAACCAACAGGGGCAACAGAAAGAAGAACAAAATCATCCTGAGCATGAATACTATCACTAGCTAGCCAATCAGCACATCTGTTACTAAGACGAGGGGAATGAGTAAAGACCAGCTGCCAATCCTCAGCTTTCCAGGAAATAATACTCTTGATCAAATTCGAATAGGGGCAACTATTCTTGTTGCCGTTAATCAGCTCGATCACAAGAAGAGAGTCACTCTCAATTATCATATTGTGAATGTCCTTATCCCATGCTACTTGAAGCCCCTTGAGAATTGCCCAAAGCTCAGCAGTCATAGGGGAGCACTTACCAATATTGAAGGTAAAACCAGTAAGCTACTCCCCTTTCTCGTTTCTGATCAACCCTCCGCAGGATGCTTGCCTTTGAGAGCCTTTGACTGCACCATCCACATTGAGCTTCATCCAACCAGGGGGAGGGGGGGATCCATTGGATCCAAGGCTTACTCACCAAGTGATCCTCGTTCGTCGGCTGGCAGGCCATTGCCACCTTGAACTTATGGATGTAGTTCCTGATTATGGAAGACAGATTTAGAGGTTTCTTGAAATGGGGGTCATGAAGCTCAGAATTTCTCCAATTCCAAAGGAACCAGATGGTGGAAAGGAAGATGTCCTCCCAAAAAATGCCTGGGCCAATGCACCAGTGGACAGTAAAATTCCAACTGAACCAGTCTTCAAAGTTAAAAATGAAAAATTCTCGAACCTGCTTTCTTCCCAACAGCACTCTCCACACTTGGGCAGCGAAGGGGCAGTCTCTGAGGACGTGTATGGAGTCTTCGATACTGTTTGGGCAAGAGATGCAGTTGAGGTCTCCTCCCCACCTGGCAGTTTTTTTCCTGGTGAGGATTCTGTCATGGAGGGCCAGCCAGGCAAAGAATCTGATCCGCAGGGGCCCCTCCAGCTCCAAATTTTTTCCCAAATTTGGTTGGTGTCCAAGAATTCAAATCCCATTATAGACTTATAAGCATTTTTCACAATCTCCTTGTCCCTTGTCTCATCTTTCCAAACAAGCAAGTCTGGCCCAAACCCTCTAGCCGAAGGGATAACAACTCTAATGTACTGTATATCCTTCTCAAGGAGGTAATGACGAATGATACTGAAGTCCCAGTCCCCGGTGACTTGGGAGACCATCTCAGCACACTTCCGCTGACTCACCTCAGCTTCAAGGGGACAAATTGACACGTTCACTAAAGGGCTCACCGCATTCATCCAGCGGTCCTGCCTGAATAGCACCTTAGAGCCATCCCCCCTTCCCACTTGAGCATGCTAAGGAAATCCTTCGAGGATCTCCCCAATCCTTTCCATAAGGGCGAGTCATAGCTCTTGATTATCACATCCCTCTTCTAATCCGGCCTCGACCATACTTCCCTAGGAGCACCTTGACCCAAAGCTACTCCTGGTTATTAATTAATTTCCACGCTATCTTGTAAAGGAAAGCTTCATTAAAGGCCTTTAGGTTGATGATACCTAAGCCTCCCGAGCCTATAGGCCTACACATACAGTCCTAGTCTATAAGATGAGGCTTCCTTTTCTCCGAAGAGTCTCCCCATATAAACGCCCTTTGTAATTTCTCAATGTCATTGCAAATGGTCGAAGGGATAACACCATGTTGCATATAATAGGAAGGAATAACACTAATCATAGATTTGGCAAGGGTAGCTCTGCCAGCCAACGAGAGACAGCTACTCTTCCAACCAGCAAGCCTACTTCCCACCCTTTGAATGACTGCCTCATACTTCTGCCTTTTTCCTCGACCATGGTACAAGATCTCCCCTAGATACTTCCCCAAGGAGTCAGCTTGGTTAAATCCACCAGCATGGGTGATTTCCTCCTTCACTCTCTCAGACGTGTTTTAGGAGAAATAGATTATGGTCTTCTCTATGCTCACCGCTTGGCCAGACATGTTGCAGAACTCCTGAAGACAATCTAGCATAGTCTCCAACTGATCAAGAGTGGCCTCCCCAAACATGACTAGGTCATCGGCGAACATAAGATGAGAGATCCCAGGGCCTTTTTTGCCAACTTTCATTGGTTTCCATCTCTTCCCTCTGATCTTCTCAGCTATGATGTGGGATAGCTTGTTCATACAAAGCATGAAAAGGTAAGGCGAAATAGGGTCCCCTTGCCTAACTCCTCTCGAGGGAGAGATGTTGTTAGTCTTGTTACCATTCCAAAGAATTTGAAGCTGGGGGGAGGATATACAGGCTTGGATAAGAGAACGCATCGTGAGCGGGATGCCTATCTCCTCCAGAACCTTGTTGATAAAGGACCAGCTCAGCCTGTCATAGGCTTTGACCAAGTCTATTTTAATAGACATGAAGGCTCTTTTCCCCCTCTTCCGGTTCATTGAGTGCGTCAACTCCTGCGCCACTATGATGTTGTCATGGATGTTCCTTCCCGGAACAAAACTCGACTGAAAAGGGGAGACCAGCTTATTCATCACTTGCTTGAGCTTGTTGGTAATAATCTTAGTTACCATCTTGTAAGTAACGTTGCACAGAGAAATAAAACGAAATTGTCCAAAGTTCTCCGAGTTGTTTACTTTGGGGATGAGGCTGGTCTATTCTTTTTTGTTTACTTTGTATTGATTTTAACTTACTTTTTAAATTTATTAAAAAGGGGGTCCGTGAGTATTTAAAAATAGGATAAATAAATAAAAAATGTAAACCACATATTGATTTTTGAAAAAAAAAAATACAAAGAATGATTTTCTTTGCGAATGGAACCTTAATGGAAAGACAAAAACAACTATATCACTCGATTAGGGGCGTTTGGTAGAGGATAAATTTTTTTTACGAAGGAAATAAAATAACCGGAAAAATGGTAGGAAAGTCAGTTTGATGGAAAAGTTTAAAAAAAAGATGTTTAGTTGACCGAAATATTACCAGGGAAATTTATTTAAATTTACAAAGTCTATATGTTCGGGAGGAACTTCGCACCTGTTTTTCCACTTTCCCATTTATCTCAAAATACCACATCTCAAGTGGTATTTTGTAAGTGTGAATTTTACTCAAAAATCAACACAAAAGTCATTTCCCCACCCATCCTATTTGCCTAGTATTTTTCTCAGAAACTTGAACCAAACATGATATTTTCCAATATCCACATATATTTTCCCATCAAATCTACAATAAAACTTCTACCAAACATATCCTTAGGGGCCATTTGGTACGCGGTGTTCTTCAGGATTTTCGGGAAACTGAATTTTTCTAAATTTTAAATTTTCGGATATTATCATAAATTGAATGTAAAAATCATATTTTTAAAAATTGAGACTCACGGATAAATAAAAATTTCTTCAGTAACAAACGGCCCATGAGGGATTAGTTTCGTAATTGTTCGGATTTCTTTTTTTCTTTGGGTTACGTGCGGTAAATCTGACTCGTTTTAAAAAGACAATTAAGGCCGTGAAATAGAAAAGATAATTTTATTTTTTTGGTGAATGATGAAAACTCAACATATTAATTTTTTATTTTTTATTTAATTTCTAGGTACAAAAGCTAAAAGAGGAGAAGAAGAATGATGAAAACTCGTGCAAGCAGCAAGATTAACTCATCAAAAAAATGTGTCCGTCCACAAGTTACACAACTGTCCAAAAACAATATTATATGATTTTTATTCTTGTTTCGGGCTATGTGCGTATTAGACACATAAATCAACACAACTATCAATTGGCAAATACTAAAGCAAGAAGGGAAGAAGATTATATTTATAAATTTTTTATTTATAAATTCTTATAAATTATATTAAATATGATTGATTATATATTTTTTTTGTAAGCTTGATTATATTTTAATTAAGAATGTATAATCAGTTATACTTAATATAATTTATTAAAAGCAAATTGTAAAGAGATCATTCCTCAACCAACAAAGATCTTTTGTCCTCAGTTACATGTTCTACCTCTTTGTCTGCTGACTTGATGCTTAAGTATTCAAGTGTTTATATGTTTAAAAAGACTCGGTGAGTCAGCATGTCCTTTGGGAAAAGAAAAAGACAAAGACTCAGTGTGTCCTCTTGCAAAAAAAAAAAAAAAAACCCAAAGACTCAGTGCGTCAACTAGTCTAAATATCTCTTACCATTACTTTTTTGCATGGTATAATATTACGGGAAAAATATTTATCCTTTTAAATGACATGACTTATATCCTTTCACTCTTACAAAGAAGTGAGACTCACATCTTTATTTTTTTTGTCAATTCTCTCTATTTTATCTATCTCTTTCTCTACATTTAAAATAACACAACTTTACATCTTTTTAAATGAGACAACTTTACATGTTTTTTTCTCTCTAGCTCAATGCACTATGTTCCAACGAGGGGCTAACTTACATGGCCATATTCTGAGGGCAAGATGACGATCGGAAGAGGTTGAACGAGATACTTATTTCTTATCGCGCGGTCAATAATTTATAGTTTTCCTATCCATAACAACTCCTTTTTTTTTTTTTTTTTGTATAAATATCCATAACAACTCTAATATCGTATGAAAGCATTCCGTTGTTGTACACACTCAACTAACGCAACAATGTCCAGACCTGCATGCACTACTCAAATGCATTTATATTTATATATATATGGTTGAGACTTGAGACACTGCTTAACCAAAACACACAATTATTACACAACACATAACCAATAAAGGGTAAAGGGAAATGGCACCCTTCTTGTGTTACTCTCTTCTCACCCTTGCTTTCATCATAACCATTAAGATGTTACTCCTAATTATCCAATCAACAAGGCTTAAAAACCTTCCACCAGGTCCACCAACTCGCCCCTTCATTGGTAACCTCCACCACCTCAAGCACCCTCTCCACCGCACCTTCGCAAAATTGTCTCAAAACTACGGTGATATCTTTTCCCTTTGGTTTGGTTCACGTCTTGTGGTGGTGGTTTCGTCCCCATCATTGGTTCAGGAATGTTTCACCAAGAATGATATTGTCCTTGCCAACCGGCCACGTTTTCTTACCGGTAAGTATATCTTCTACAACTACACCACCTTGGGCTCTGCCTCTTACGGTGACCATTGGCGCAACCTCCGCCGCATTACCTCCGTTGATGTACTCTCCAACCACCGCCTCAACTCCTTCTTGGAAATCCGTAGGGATGAGACCAAGAGGCTGGTACAGAAGCTGGGGCATACCACCACCTTCGATGGGTTTGCCACCGTTGAGTTGAGGTCTAGTCTCACTGAGATGACGTTCAATGCCATGATGAGAATGATATCTGGGAAGAGGTATTGTCATCAACCAACTATTTCAAAAAAAATTAATATTAGGAATGAATTCATAAAAATGATTTTTGTTTTTGATATAAATCATTCTATGGGGAAAAACACCATATTTTAAAGTTTTTGGGTAAAAGAATTACTTTATTAAAATTGATTGGATAAGTTTTTCCAAAGTAATGCAGTCAAACATGTCACATATGCTGACGAGACTAGTCTCATTACTGATACTGACGGGACTCGTGCCACGTCAGCGCAGTCCAATTACCGTAAAGCTTCAGAAGGCCATAACTTGTGACTCGGGTATCCAAATCACATGATTTTTTTTTATTTCACATAACTTTTCGAGATCTACGTAATGACACCTCATTTGACATATTTTATCTCTCACAAACATAGTTTGAAGATCTTATGAATATACATTCTTGTGATTGTGGTACAATTGTTATAAATTCAAACTATGTTTGTGGGAGATAAAATATGTCAAATGAGGTGTCATTGCGTAGATATCAAAAAGTTATGTGAAATCAAAAAAAGAATCATGTGATTTGGATACCCGAGTCACAAGTTATGGCCTTCCGAAGTTTTACGGTAATCGAACTGCCTACGTGGCGCTGACGTGGCACGAGTCCTGTCAGTATAAGTGACGAGACTAGTCCCGTCAGTATAGGTGACATGTTTGACTCCATTACTTTGGAAAAACTTATTCAATCAGCTTTAATCGGATAATTCTTTTGTCCAAAATCTTTAAAATCGTACTTTAGCCTCATTCTGTGTATGGTCCTTAAATATGTCACCTAATTCTAAGAGTAGCAAAACTCTTCTTAATTTTACATAGCTGCGTACCCATAACTCAAACTCGAGATCATGATTGAACCGGAATAACTTCAATTGATCCGTTGCTTGTGGCACATAAATGGTTTTTAGTTGCATAAATAGTTTTAGTTTTTTCTGCAACATGAGATGAAGTTATTGATTCCAAATGTCGTTGTTTTGAAGTTTAAAGAAAAAAAATGAGTATTTTAATAAAATTCATAATATAAGAGAAAAATTAAATTTGTAAAGTATCCTATATTCATTTTTAGGTTGTAGAAAATGTTAAAGAACTACTTTAACCCAAAACCTTAAGGTTTTGGGTTGAAATGATTTTTTAACATGGTATCAGAGCATGATTTATATTATCTCTAACACGCCCCCTCATTATCTTGTTACTAAAGAAACACTTTTCTCTTTGTTATATTGGTTTTATAAATGGTTTTAGCATGTGCCCTAAAGCCATAATAATTGTTTTTTTTTATATTTAATCATACTCACACAAAAGTTTATGATTATTAAGTGTGGACAAAGCCCGTAAAGAACTAATTCAATAAAAAATCCTAACTTGATACGTGAAAGCATATTAGAGTTGATGATATTAATAATTTTATATTTCTTCAAATCTATCTTTAATGAATTTATATTATATTTAAAGGACTTGCAATTTCTTATGTTGCATGAGAAATTCAAACTTTCCTACTGAGAGAGAAAGGAGTGGGGCCCACCTTAAAGAAAAAAATAGAAAAGTGGTTGGCACCAACATCGAAGGGAGAGTAGTAGGAGAGGAGACTTCTTATGCAACATGAGAAGTCTTTTTCCCATATTTAAAACATCTCATCCCTTCACACAAAGAGTCTTTTGGCCCTTGAAACGAGATAATGCATAATGATCATAGGGTTTTCGATATTATATAATGAACAGACTCTTCCAAAGAGCTGAAGTTGCGGGATGAAACTCAAATTTTTTTTTTACGATATCCATAATATATTCATATCATATGCATGTAATAGGTACTATGGTGAGGACTGTGACGTGACGGATGTGAAGGAAGCAAAGCAATTCAGAGAGATCATAACGGATATACTGTCATTGTTAGGGGCTAACAACAAGGGTGACTTCTTGCCTCTGCTGAGGTTGTTTGATTTCGAAGATTTGGAGAAGAGGCTTAAGAGGATTGGCAAGAGAGCTGATGTGTTCTTACAGGGACTCATTGAGGAACATCGCAGTACTCAGAATGCGAAGCACAGTGCTAACAGTGACACCATGATTGACCATCTCTTGAAACTGCATGAATCCCAGCCAGAGTACTATTCAGATCATATGATCAAAGGCCTTATTCAGGTAATAATAAATAATACTCCTTAAACTGCATGAATATCTTCTTATCCTAAAGCGGTTTTGTTTCTAATTGAGAAAAAAATTATAATGATAAAGATTAATATAGCTCCGTAATAGATTAGAATTATAAAAATACATTTCTTTCAATTCCAAAATAATATTGTTTTTGGGTCACACGAGATAAAATAATGTCCAATGACCGGAGAAAGGTTAATTCTAAAATATTTTATGCAAATCATAATTATTTAGGTAAATATTTATCTATCATAATTTTTCTTCAAATTAAAAGTTTAGTATTTAGATTACGAAAAAAAACATTAGAATTTAAAAGCTCAGAGAAAAATTCATATGCTACAATCAATTAATTATTAACCAATCCAACTCCAACGGATAATGTGTTGAATTTTATTTTATTTATTTTATATAATTTGATCGATTAAATCAAACTCAATTCCAATTATCCAAATTATATATACGGGAATAATATTTCTATTTTTATATAAATTCTTTATCACATTCATACAAAAGTTAAGCAATTCCCACTAAAATTTTCTCTATCTTTTCTTCGCAATAAAATTTTTGTGCACCAAATGTAATTTTTTTTTCATATTAATATATATATATATATATATATATATATATATATATTTTTTTTTTTTTTCTGCGGTTACTGTAGATAAATTATCTGGATTTACTCCCAAACCGACGTAATTTTGGGATTGAAATATTAAAAAATCATAATTATAAAGACTATAATAACCCTGAAATAAATTAAAATTACAAAACACTATGATTTATGCCCAAAACGACGTCGTATTGGGCTTATCTGCATTAACTGCAAAAGAAGCGAACTCATATATATATATATATATATATATATATATATATATATATATATATATATATATATATATATATATATATATATATATAGGGTTCGTCTTTTCTGCAGTAAGTCCAATATGACGTCGTTTTGGGACAAATATGATTGTATTTTTGTAATTTTAATTTATTTCAGGATTATTAGTTTTTATAATTATAATTTTTTAATCTTTCAATCCCAAAACGACGACATTTTGGAAATAAATGCGGTGCATCAACTGTTTTTTGATATATAACGTAATAGGCCTCGTTAAATTATAATAAATGTTTGAATTGTAGGCTATGCTTCTCGCTGGTACGGACACATCAGCTGTGGCTATAGAGTGGACAATGTCTGAATTAGTGAACCACCCAGAAGTATTGAAGAAGGCAAAGGATGAATTAGACACTCAAATTGGAAAAGACCGATTGGTAGATGAACAAGATATGTCAAAACTCCCATACCTTCAAAACATAATCTATGAGACACTTCGATTGCATCCACCTGCTCCATTACTTTTGCCTCATTATTCTTCAGAGGGTTGTACTATTGGAGGATTCAACATTCCACGTGACACTATAGTGTTGACTAATGCATGGCTCATTCATAGAGACCCTAAACTTTGGAGTGATGCCACAAGTTTTAAGCCCGAGAGGTTTGAAAAAGAAGGGGAAGTAAACAAGTTAATTGCATTTGGGTTAGGAAGAAGGGCTTGCCCAGGACTAGGCTTGGCTCAACGTACAATGGGCTTCACCTTGGGATTATTAATTCAATGCTTTGATTGGGAACGAGTAAGTGAGGAAAAACTTGATATGATGGAGGACAAAGGGATCGCTATGCCTAAGCTTATTCCATTTCGGGCTTTGTGTAAAGCACGACCCATCATCAATGATGTTATGAATAATTAATTATCTTTTAGCTAGTAGAGTTGTGAGATGATAGAATAAGCATGTGTGCGTTTTAAGTATCAATTAAGTAAAAGGGTATACACAAATACATCATATATGTGGTAAAATAAACATACAAGTTACGTAGAAGTACGTGATTTCAGTTTTCTCAAAACCATTTTGCATTCAATTACTTGTAATTCGTGTTATTTCTTGCAATTAATGAAAAGTATATTATATATGTGCAGATTTTCCTGTTCTTGTGAAATGTTGTTGTAACAAATCATTCGCAGGTGCCCCGCTGTGCTCCACGTTCGGTTGGAGTCTCGGACTCTCGAGTATAGTTTATCCAAAAAATAAAAAATAAAATAAATAAGGGTTTTATTAATATCATATTAAAGGAAATAGTTATCCCATGTCATAGAAACAAATTAGTAGGCTCCACCACCTGAAAAAAAAGAAAAAAAAAAGAAAAGGAAAAAGGTGGCACATTTATTGAAGAGTATGTAGTAGAAAAAACTTATATCACGTGACATAAGAATAATTTTTCCCAATAAATAAATAAAAAGTCGCCATGCATGTATTATATTTTTGGAAGTTACTAATCTCATGGTGTTGCTTGAGATAGTTCTCTCATGTGTGTGAGTGGGTCCGCAATTTAAAACAAAATGAAAAAAGGAAAGAAAAAAGCTGGCACATAATTCGATGAGTGTACGATAGGAGATATTTATCTCCAACGAAATGAGAAAAATATTTATTTGTGTGTGTTTATACTCCAATCGACATTCTCAATTGTCAATTCACTTTTCCAATACAACATTTTTTTTATAATCCGGAGGTATTCTCATACAACTTTGTTTGGTCATCTTGTACTTGATGTACGGCTCCGAAGGCTACTCCTCATTAGAACATCGGTTGCATTGAGCTTCGTTATCTTAGGAAGGATAATGAAAGTAATCCCTCATTCGAGGAGAGAGATACGTCCAAATTTTTCAAAAATTTACTTGAGGTTAAATTTGAACCCCTGACTCAAGTAAACACTTGACAACTCAGTTACCAACTGAAGTATCATGGGGGTTATTACTATCTAACTAATGCACAATACCACAAAAATACAATTAATGAGAAATAATACTCTCATGTCACATGAGATACTCCCATTTTCCTACACAAATTCATTTTTCGTGCCAATTATTTTTTTTTTTAATATAAAATATGAAACCCACATTTAATTTCTCTATACTTTTTTCTCTCCTACAATCCTACAACGAAAAGTTAAACCCACAATTAATATATTTCCTATGACAAATTACTTCTAGAACTTACGGTACATATTCATTTTCGTTCAACTTATGTGGCCTTCTCTTCACCCTCTTGGATCTTCCTTCCGTCATGGGTGGAGCCTCTTGTCGGACTTCCGCCTCTGCTTCCTCTTGTGTCTGCATGTTGGAAGTTGTGGATATAGGGCTCTCATTTGGGTCTATGCCTGTTTGCACAGCATGGATTGGGCTTGGGCCCATATCAGTTTATGTGTGCCTTCCCCTTGTTTTGTTTTAATATAAAGTGGCTAGATTATGTTTGTATCCCTTTCTAAGAATGCAAACCAGTACCACACAAAATGAAATCGATTCTATTCATAGAGCTCATTTTTAGTGCCATATACCAACACTGGTAATAAGTGGGTGTTTGGATAGATTTTTTTTTCTAGAATAAGCTGTTTCTTTTTTAAAAAAAGAATAAAGTCCTTTTGAGTCTTTTTGTCCTTTTGCATAGCAATTTAAAAAAAAAAAAACAGAATTAAAAAAAATTAAAATAATGCTTCTTTTAGACATCAAGTCCTTGTTTATGAAAAAAGAAGAATCCAAAAATCAAATAATTTTTTGAAAGTTTAATTTTACACAACCCCACTCCAACTACTCCACCCCACTAACATTGCAATTTTTTTTTGGTAAACATATAGCATATTCTTTTTACTAATCTTATATATGAAAGGTCTTTAATAAATTTAACAACCAAATAATTTTTTTATTTAAAAGCACTTTTCATATAGGGATATTTCTCCTATCATATGAGATAAAATTATCTCTTATAACCCAAAAATTATGTGTTTTGAGAATTAGGGGAATAAACGAAGGATGTTTTATTAACTTTTTTTATTATATAAACTTTACCAAAACACCTTCATTATTTCCCCAACCCTCAAAATGACATAATTTTAGGATTGCAAAAGATAACTTTATCTTCTGTGACAGTAGAAATGATAAACCCTTTAATGTATTCCATGCAAATGTATAATCGCTTTAACTTTTAAAATAAGTATTATAAAAACAAACATAAAAAATCATTTTCTAAAAAAAAGTTCTTACAAATGAGCTCATATACCATTGGCGGCGTATATATTTTTTCTCTCCTCTGCACTGACATAATAACATAAGGCAAAATCACTTCCTTTCCTATGTTGCTTTAAAGGAAAAAAATTTGCAACAACCAATTGTAACTATATACTAGGGGTAGTACATAGTTGTAATTTTAAAAACTTTTTGTTTTAAAAAGCTCGGCTGATGTGGCGAAAAAAAAATAATAACTTTAATATTACAACTATGTACTGCCCTTAGTACATAGTTGTAATTGGTTGCATAAGAAGAGAATTTTTGCAGTAACATAAGAAGTTGGGGACCCATAACATAATATACATGTCTTTTGCTTTTTATTGCCTAAGCGGTATAAGAGAGTAAATTAATTATCAGGTTTAATATTTTTATGTATTTTTTTTGGATATAGGGGAAACCCTAAACTAAACAATAACTAATCTGGGCCAACTTGACAGGAACATTATCCTATCTAAGAAAATATGAATATCCCAACTATGACGGGAAGCATTCGTTGCAAGCCAATCTGCCACAACATTATCCTATCTAAGAGTATGACTGAAACTAACCTGCCAGGGTTTGTCAAGCATCAGTCTAATTCTCTTAACCAAGCTAGACAATGGGTGGCTATCATAACCACCATGGTTAATCAAAGAAAGGGTTATTATGGAGTCACCCTCTAAATGAATCTGTAAGTACCCATGATCCCAGGCTAACTCCAACCCCAGAAAAATACCCCAAACTTCAGCCATAACAGAATTACCACGCCTAAGGTATTTAGAAAAACCAACTAGCCAATTTCCAGTAGCATCTCTGATCACACCACCACAACTACCCGGTTACTACCATTAGAACAAGATCCATCCACATTAACTTTCACCCAATCATCCAAGGGAAAGTTTCACTTTATCAGTCTTTCTTCCTTATGATGAGTCTGGAAACCCGCCAAACATATAAGGTTTTTAGCCTCCAGAGTATTCAAGTTGAACACCTTAGCATTTCTGATAAGAGTTTCTTGTTTAGACCCTGAATTGGAGAAAACAAGATTGTTTCTATCATTCCAAATCATCCAGCAAACGATCCCAAAGAGAAGATGCCAGCTCGTGTCTCTTTTATTAACCCCATTTCCTACCAGATTGAGGTTACCCAATCATTTAAGTCAAAATTGTAGAAAGTATCCCATTCCTCAGGCTTGACTAACTTTCTCCAAACTTGTTGAGTCCAAGGGCAATCTCTCACCCTGTGTAAGTTGGTTTCACTCCCAGAAAGACATCTTGGGCAGAAGTGTATGTCTATCATATGCCTTTTTTTCCTTCTCTCATTTGTAAGCAGCTTGTCATCTTTTAACAGCCAAAGGAAAGTTTTCACCCTTTGAGGCCCTTCCCATTTTCATACAAGCAACCATAATTGGTTAGAGAATCTGTTTGTTGATTTTGCAAATGATAGCGACTCAGCAAGTGCACCGGTTGTTAAGTAATAAAAGTGTACCGGAGTACGAGATCGTTCCCACAAGGATCGATTTTTCAAGCACTAGTTCGCTAATTGCTTTAACCCTAAGACATTATGCACTACAGCTATCAGAAGACACTGGCTTTCTGGCCTCCAAACTAGTGGTTGTTCCAATGGATCCCAGGTTTCTTCTTAATAGTTCTGAAACAAAACCACTTCGGGACTGTTCTCAATATAGAAATCTTGTTGGAAGGTCGTTGTATTTGACTCTTTCCAGGCCCGACATCACCTATGTTGTCACAAGTTGAGTCAGTTTGTTTCTCATCCAAGAATGCCACATCTACATGTTGTTCATCATCTTCTAAGATACCTTAAAGGTAGACCAAGTCAGGGTTTGCTTTTTCCTTTTCTTCCTTTCTTCAGCTTAAGGCATTTAGTGACGGTGATTGGGGAAGTTGTCTAGATAGTAGAAAGTCCGTAACGGGCTTCTATTTTTTTCGTGGTAATTCATTAGTTTCTTGGAAAAGCCAAAAAGAAAACTATCGTATCCAGAAGTTTAGCAGAAGCTGAATATCGTGCAATGGCTGCCACTGCAATTGAGTTGTGTTGGTTTTCCCAATTGTTGGCTGATCTACAAATTCAATATGATTCATCTTCTCTCCTCTTTTGTGACAACCAATCTACATTTCATATTGCTTCAAATCCAATCTTCCATGAGAGAACGAAGCACATAGAGATATATTGTTATTTTATTAGAGAGCAAGTTACTTGCGGTAAAATTAAGTTGATGCCCATAAGATCACATGACCAACTTGCAGATCTGTTTACAAAAGCTATGCCCTCTACTCTGTTGTTTTCTTCATTGTGCAAGATGGCACTGTTGGATATTCACTCTCCATCTTGAGGGGGAGTAATAAACATAACTAATTCTATTACTATTTGTAACTATGGTTAATGTCTTTTATTTGTATGAGTAAATATGGTTGCTATTTGGTTAAATGTGTAAAGTTATTTTATTTTTAGTTGTGATATTTGATATAAGGAATAGGGTTCCAAAACTGGTCATTATATTCTTTCTGAGAGAGAGTAAAGTAATATAGTACTTCCTTTCTCATCTTCTATGTTGTAAGACACATTACAGCTTTTAAACAAAGCAAAGTAACTTCTCCAAAAAAAAAAAGTTTTTTCTCCCAAAAAAAGAAAAAAGAAAGAAAGCAAAGTAAGAAAAAACAAAGACTTCTGCATAGGGATGTGCATGGGTCGAACCGAACCAGATTTTTTGAAAAACCGAACCAAATTGGTTTAAATGGTTCGTTTCGAAAGTGGTTCGCTTCGGTTCGGTCCAAAACTGGTTCGGTTCAGAAGTGGTTCGGAACCGGTTCGGAAGTGGTTTGGAACCAGTTCGGGTCGACCCTCTTTTGAAAAGAAAAAAAATAAAAATTTTAAAAATAAAGTCATAAAACTTAATTTAGTTTGGTTTGAAAATGGTTCGGTTCGGTTCGGAAACGGTTCAGTTCGGAAACGGTTCGGTTCTTATACTGGTTCTAAAAACCGGTTCGGTTCTTATACCGGTTCTAAAAACCGGTTCGGTTCTTATACCGGTTCGGTTCTTAAACCGGTTCTAAAAATCGGTTCAGTTCATGAACCGGTTCTTTAAAAATCGGTTATTTTATGGAGTGGTTCAGTTCGGTTCATGGTTCGACCCAATTTTTTAGTTATTTTGCACACCCCTACTTCTACTGGCATATAACTTTAGCTCTCAATCTTTGCTGATAATAGCGTCGGCTTGTGTCAAAGCGTTAGTCAGTAGAGCGCCTCTTTCTTTGACCGTATGCCTATACTTATAAGTTATAACATTCAAAATTAAGTTATACCAAACTACTATGGGTTTTATAAGAGTTATGTTGTAGGAAAAATGATTGTGTTATGTTATATAGATTCATTTTGCGTGCCGGAATTTTTTTTTTTTTTTGCTGCGGGCCCCACAAAATGTTGAGTGTGTAGGAAATTTTTTATGGTCATATTAAATGATAGATGATAAACCCAACTACCACTACAAAAAAACCGGTGTTTAGCCACATTGAAAAACGTGCCTAAATAGTTTTAAAAATGTGGCTAATAAAAGCAACCACACTTCTTATGAATGTGGCTAAGAGTGGCGTTGCAATATTTTGGCCACATTTTATTTGAGTGTGGTAGCTCTCGTTTAGCCACGGTTATTTATTATGTTTAGCACGGTTCAAATGTGGCTAATTTAATGATATTTTTTTAAAAAAAAAGATTACAGCCACATTGTGGCTAAATTCACAAAATTGAAAACCATTAGAAGGAATAAAATTAGGTGTATTTATTTTGTCCTATCTTGCAAAAGTAGGTGGTGGAATGGTCAGAACAAAGTCGCCTGAATATATACATTTAATTAGAGAAGTTTTAGTCATATATACATAAAACTATCTCTTTCTCTATTTTAGATTTGTAAGATACAGTTAGAAACTACGACCAAAGATAAGAAACTAACAAGATCCTCAAGGTAACTCCAAATTTATTAAAGTGCCAAAGTGTGAGAAAAAACTCGCTATTTTCATATCTTGTAAAACATCCATGTATGCAAAGAAGAGCTGTAGAATAGGAAAATAAATCTTCAGGTCCTCAATATCAACTACAGGAGCTGTGCTGCATCTTTGACAAGATTTTTTCCAATGCAAAATTCACACATATTTTTCCAAAACGGAAGACTTATACCTCATTTTCCAAATCCTAAACTACAAGAGACTAGAATAAATAGTAGTAGAATAAAAACTTACAGTCGAACAACTCCTAAGCAAAATATTGTAAAAATTAATGAACTAAGAGAGGAAGAAAAACTAATAATAGTTGTTCTATCAGTAAAAAGGGCACCTCCAGGCTTCAAACTCAATTCCCTTCCATAAAGGATTGAGCCATGGATTCGTATAGAAGACAATATCCCATCAACACTATGAGGTTGAAGTTGAACAGTTTGTCAATCTTTTCATAATCCCTTTCTATTACCAGATTATATATATATATATATATATATATATATATATATATATATATATATATATATATATATATATATATATATTTAAGTACCAGAATCTAGTGTGCTGGAAACATAATGCAGTTAAAAAAGATATTCTAACATCTTCGGTATGTATACTTTTATTGTGGGTTATGCCTATGAAAATATAGTATTTAATAAAATATAACGAATTAAAAGTCCAAATTGCATAGGTTGGTGATTTAGAATATCATTAATTTTATAATGAAGTTATTCACCAACAAATATAATGATTGTCTTAGTAAAATATAGAACACAACTTGATACGACAAGCTCATCTAACCTGAAGAAGAGCAAGTGCATTACACACCGATTTGATTGTGCTGGAGTAAGATTTGGTGGTGAAAGAACAGGGTATATTGAAACTATTTCCTGAAAGATAAAAAATATCAAATTTTAGTTAATGGGGGACAAATAAGAAAAACCTTGTTAGTGGAAAAAGAATCATCCGCTTAAAAAAAGAAATGATTTATGTTACTTTGAGGATATTGATGCATATGAAATATAAAATTAAAATTAAATGACGAGAAACTGAAAGTGCAGTGTTTGGAGCATGTTGAAAATATAACATTTTAACTGCCAAAAACAATAATGGCTTAGTTACAATGAGCATATGGGATCCTATAATTGATATATATTGCTAACTTCATCCCAAGGGTTACCTATTAGGTATCCCTAGATCATTTTTGAATCAGAACGTTTTAAATAATTAGCTATAAATCAAACGACCTTTTAGTGAACAATAGCAACTAAGTGAAGAATAAAATTATACACTTAGGAAGCAAGAAAAACCAAGATTGCAAGGAGCGAAGCATAAAGAAGAAGATGATTGACTAAGAAACTAAGTGGATTACATACCAACTTTTGTGGTGTGAAGAGGATGCTTTACCTCCTACAAAAAAATAAAAAATAAAAGAAAGAAATGGTGGTTATATTGTATCAATGATGTTTGATTCTCCATTTTTGTTTTGCAGTCAAAGCCCTGATTTAACTGAGTTAGAGAACCTGAGGTGCGCCCAAGAGGACAATAGGCTTCCTGTTGAAAGGGATAGAAGGAGACACACTATGTAAACAACATAACACACTATGTAAAACCATGCATATGCTATAGACTTGAGATTTAAATCATCTTTTTTCACAAGTTAATAGTATGAGTTTGGTTCAGGTTTTTTATCAAGCATTTTGCATACCATTTAAACGAACGGACAAAATCAGAATGAGATATACAACAATAAACCAAATCAACAATAATCCAACTAGAAGCAGTATATTAAGAAAAAAAATATAAAAGCAAGAAAGTTGATAACAAATTCAAGTATAATGGCTTACATTGAAACAATATTGACGAAATCGATGAATTAATGAGATTTCTTCATCGTGCAAATTTACCAACTCTTCATTCGTCATTATGCTTCCTGCAAGATTTCAAACAATGAAATCAAGATTTCAAATCAACTTGTGTTACAACACAACACTTCAACTACCATATTCACCATAATCGCAATGGCAGTACAAGAAGATAAGATTCGCTTAAGATAATTAGAGATAATTAGAGAATATCATACGCTTTGAGTATACTATATATTTTTTTTTTTTTTTCAATCCTCAAGCAACGATAAACTTTATCTTAGGCATTTAACTTTTAAAATATAATTTATTTGAATACGGTGCAAATTTATGAAAGGTTAACTTTCAATTGACAGAAAACAAACACTAAATTCTTTATTAATCATTATAGTAGACAAACTTAAGCTTTAGAAAGAAAAAAAAAACTTTAGTAGTGTTTTTAAAAAACTTGAGTTCAACTTATTCTTGACATTTCCTCCTAACTTGTTAATTTTAAAAAATATTCCTCCTCATTTTTTTCTTTTTCTTTCTGAATTGCAATCAAATAATGTCTTAATTGACTTTACGTGTAGTTAAGCTAATTTATATTTTTGGCTCAATTAAAAAGCTATATATCGATACCAAAATTAAGAAATAAGACTGTTCCAAATCTTTAAATTCTGAACCGGTTCAATTATTCTAAGTGTCTAAATAATTTGATTTTGCTCGCAATAGTTCATGCCTTGTTGATCAGGCCATTTTTGAGTTTCTCAACATGGGCGCCCAAAACTTCAAATATTACTAGAGGTGTGCATGAAGCGATTCTGTTCGGTTTTTGACAAAGATCGAACCGAACTGATTTTAAACAGTTTGATTTTCAAACCAAACTGATTTTATTTTTTAAAAAACTGGTTTGAAACGGGTTCTAAAATCGATTTATGGTTCATAACCGGTTTTGATTTGAAACTAGTCAAAATCGGTTTAAATTTTAAAACCAATTTTAAATCAAAATCGGTTGTGAACCATAAACCAGTTATCAAATTCAAAACTTGTTTTATAACAAATTCAAAACTGGTTTTTAATGAGTTGTGCTATTTTTTTTTTTTTGAAAAATAAAAAATACCCCGTGAAATTTAAATACAACTAACAATTGAAGCAGAATCACCATCCTAATTGAAATTAATTTCAAACCATTTCAAAGCTTTACACAATCATTGCAAGAAAACTCTAATTACCAAAATCACTATTTAGCAGGTTACCCTCCTCAGATTCTAGAACCTGCACTTTGACTTGGATTACCCGCATAAATTGATAAAACTACAGATATTATTAAATAACCATCTTAGTTGAAATTCCCAGCTATTTCAAAACAATCCAAGGATATCCACGTTGCCAAACCCAGCATCAAAACTACCCAAAACAACGAACTCACTAAGGTTAACAACATAATCAACAAACCAAGGCATATTAATCTTGTCTCAATTAACTTCACCTAGCTAAAAGACTCGAAGGTGATGCAATTACAAAATCAAAGATAACAACGATTTCTTACTTACAAACACCAACAGATAAAGAAGAAGAAAATAAAAAAGGGGATAGGAAAATGCGATTTATGTTGAGATATATAGTTCCACATTGGTTGTATGAGCAACCAATGTGGAGTTTATAAGGCCTTGGGCACTCCCACCCTTTGAGCTAGCTTTTGGGTGGTGTATCTCAAGGTTCTTTACATGGTATCAGAGCCTCACCATCCCCACTTTAAAGTGGAATTAAATAAAAAAGCACAAAAAGGTAAACAAAAAATGGGCCTGTGCAATTTCCACACTTCTAGCCTAAAGGGCTCTTGCGTGAGGGGGCGTGTTGAGATATATAGTTCCACATTGGTTGTGGGCACTCCCACCCTTTGAGCTAGCTTTTGGGTTGGTGTATCTCAAGGTTCTTTACAATTTACCCTAACAACATCAGTGATATCACACAGAGGAGTTCTGGGGTGCCAAGAAGGAGAAGTAAAGACACCGTTCTAGGGGGTGTTTGTGTCTAGCATGTGTTTGTGTGTCTATCAGTGTGTTAAATTTAACATAATCCAAAACCAATATTGGTTTAAATTTGGTCCGTTTATTTTAGATATCCAAACTAATGTGACAAATGGGTAACCGAACCTAAACCAAAATTAAAAAAGTGAATTGGTTTTTTAAACCGTTTAATAAAAATCGATTTTTTGAACTGGTTTTGATCAAGAAATGGTTTGGATTATTTGGTTTTTTGAACACCCCTAAATATTACCTCAACTCATTAGTAAGTGTCTGCTTGGGAGGTCTTTTGTTTTAACTTCTCGTCTCTTTATAAGTAGAAATTAGGCCAAGCAAATTTTTACAAAAACTCTTATAATAAATAAAAAAAAAGATTTTTTTTATAATGAAGAAAAAAGATAAAGCCAAAAGCTCGTAAGAGGAACTTCTTTTAAGTTGTATCAACATGTTTTTAATTTAAATTTGTAAATAACGTTTAAGCTAAAAATTCTATATATAATCATCAAACAACTTTTAGTTTTATTATTAAAACTCTTTTTTTAGCTTTAGATTAAAAGTAGTTTTTAACTTAAAAAAGAGATGTGACAATCTGGCTTAAGAACAATGTTATTAAACCCGGACCGGTGATCGACCCGGTCGAGGTATCGGGTCATTGGTTCAACCAGTGAGTCACTGGTTCAACCGCATGAACCGAATATGTATATAAATTTATATTTTGTATTTAATTATATAATAAATATTTTAAATGGTGCAAATTAACTAAGAACCAAATATAGCTTAGTGGTAAATTATACAATTTATATCTTCACAACAAGGGTATGCAATTTTTAACCAACAAGCAAACTCAGCTCAGTGGTAAGATGTTGTTGACATATTCATTTGACTCAAGTTTGAATACCAGCAACCGCAACTTTGGAATTATTTTGTAGCCCGATTTTCTCAACACTGCTTAAGAATACATGCATGATGGTAGCTCAATTAGTTCCCTTACTAGCAACTGAACTATCATCATTTGGTATTTAGTTTTTTTTTTTAATCAATTTTGATTTTTTCCACCCATTTCTGGTGACGGGTCTCTTTCTTTTCTCATTTGTGTTAATCCAAACAATACGTCATCAAAATTCGTATTGATTCTCTCATAAAAAAATTATGTTAATATAAAATAAATGTCAACATAAAAGATTTTGAATCTCAAACTTGACTAATTATAGTACACCCTTACATATTTACATAATAACACCGTGTAGAGACTTTACTTTCTTCACTATGTTGGTGGAGGTATCCAATGATCAGCTGAAAACTACCATTCAATTAACATGGATTTTTTTTGTTGTCTTTTAATTTGTTTTTTCAGCCTCACTATATGTTTCACCTTTCCTTTGTCAAAGATGAATCAATTTTTAATGCTTCTATATATTAATTAAAGGACCAAAGGGGTAAATATTTTCAGCAAGTAAGGTGGAAAAGACCATTAAATAATTTTCTAGTGAAGTTTCCAAATAATTCAACATTATGCTATTTCATCAAACTCACCTAATTGGCTTAATTAATTTACAGTTCCTATATATATTTGAAAGAGCAAAATTGAAATTAAAATGTTACATACTGAAGTGAAGGTCATTTTTATTAGTTGACAAGGATACATCAATCTAAATGTTCAGGGTCAAATGTCCAAGATCCAAGGTTAATTAAATAGACGCTTACAAAAGATATAAGCACAAGAAGCTTCACATATAGCTTGAAAGCTATATGCAAAGTATATATTCTGTAGGAAGTAATTCTAACCTTTGCTTGTTACAGTTATTATTCCTACCAAGCAAGGTTCAAATGTTTCCTTTGAAATTGGTTTTATTTTAGGTTTTTTAAAACAGATGTCTAATCTAAACTGCTTAGTTGTTAGTATCGCAAGATATATGAAACATATTGTGCAATATAATACGATATTGAAGCTAAGTCATAAAAATTGATTGCCTTTATCAGAAATGATCTTGTGTCGATTGTGAATTGTTGTATTGTATGATTTAGTATTGAATCGTGTATTATATCACAATTTATGATTTAAAAATCAAACGAAGTTTTATGATTTTCAAACTTTTTTTCAAAAGTCACTATTAATTACAAAAAAAAAGAGATATAATTTGTGAGTCGAATTAAAAAATAAATCTCGAAACTATCTATTCATTAGAGAAATAATTAAACAAATATTCAATTTAATACAAATCTCTTCAATCTTAAAAAAAATGATACAAATCTAAAAAAAAAAAAAGGAAGACTTGAGCACAAGAAAACAAAGTCTCTTAGAGAAGTTGAAGGCATAAAATACATTTATCTAGTAATTTAATTTTTAAATTATTTTTTATTATATTTTTAAATCTTACGATTTAATATAATTCATAATACACAATTAAAAAAAAAAAGTCGAATGATACAATATACCTGCTGTGATTTAACCACCTTGCTCAAGATCACTTTGCTTATTTTTTTCTTGTTCAAACACTTCTCAACTTTTCAGTAAAAAATATACCTTTAAACTACCCCTGTACATGAGATAATATATCGGGGATATTAGTCTCATGTTACATGTGATAGCTCTCTCATGCTATAGAGAGAGTCCAAGTGGGGTCCACCTTTAAAAAGTAAAAAAGAAAAAGAAAAAGTAATGGGTGCAATTTACGAAGTGAGACAAAATGAAATAACTATATCATGTAAAATGAGAATAGTATTTCCCATAATATATATATATATATATATATATATATATATATATATATTTTTGGATGAGAAGAAGACAAACTATGTTAAACAATATACGGGAGTAAATTTTTTTTAATACATTGAAAATCGAACACAGTGCCTACTATCCACTACCTACCTTCCTCACCACTAGGCACCTAGTCCTAGTGGCTAGAGAGTAATTTTGGCTCTTCAAAGATAAATAATCAATGTTTTTTTCATTAATTATTTTTTAATTCTGTTTGTTTCTTTAAATTTGATAGTGATAACTTTATTTCATAGTAGAAGGTCTGATTGTGTAAGATCTGATTGAATTTTAATATTATCAAGTATTTGGCATAGTATTGTATAAAATAATATATTGTAAAAGATAATATCATCTAGTATTTAGTAATGCACTGTATAATACTATATAGGATAAAGATAAATATTTTTAACAAAAATATCCTTTAATAAAGAATTTATATAATTCTTCAAAAAATGTCATACGATATTAATTTTTATAAAAATTTATTTATCAGTATGTCCAAAATAAATTAATTTTTATAAAAGTAAAAATATTCAATATTTTAAAAATTGATATATTGAAAAATTAATTTTTATTTTAATATATTAGTATTAAATAATATATTAATTTTTGAGAATGACACTGGTCAACAATGTTAATACACTAAGGGCATGTTTGGTGCATAGTATTAGATAAAGCCTGATAGTATAAAACCTGATAGTATAATGCCTGATTGGATAAGACCTGATTGAATTTTAATACTATCCAGTGTTTGACACGGTATTGTACAAAATCATATATTGTATAAGATAATATCATCTAGTATGTGGTAGTGCACTATATAATACTATTTAGGATAAAAATAAATATTCTTAATAAAAATATCCTTTAATAAATAACTTATACAATTCTTCAAAAAATGTCACATGATATTAATTTTTATAAAAATTTATTGATCAGTGTGTCCAAAACATAAATTAATTTTTATAAAAAAAATATTTAATATTTTAAAAATTAATATATTGTAAAATTAATTTTTATTTTAATATATTAATATTAAAACAATATATTAATTTTTTAGAATTACACTGGTCAACGTTGTTAATACACCAATCTTTTATCAAAACTTATCCCCCTTAGGCCGGATTAAGTTATACATCGTTTTGATGTATTAAGAAATCTTGTTGTATAAGCTTATACTATACGATGGTCACACCAAACAACTGAAAATGTCATAACGTATAGTATAAGGTTATACTATCATGCCTTATACGTCACACCAAACAGGCCCTAGGGCATGTTTGGTGCGTAGTATAGGATAAGGCCTGATAGTATAAGACCTGATTAAATTTTAATACTATCTAGCGTTTGGTATGATATTGTATAAGATAATATCCTCCAATATTTTAAAAATTAATATTTAAAAAACATTATTTTAATATATAAATATTGAAATGATATATTAGTTCTTAGAAATTGTACTTGTAAGCAATATTAATACATCAATCCCTTATCAGGCCTAATCCACCACTCCTAGACCTGATTAAGTTATACATCATTTTGATGTATAAAGGGGTTGTGCTGTATAAGTTTATACTATACGATGGTTACACCAAACAACTGAAAATGCCATAATGTATAGTATAAGCTTATACTATCCGACCTTATACATCACACCAAATAGGCCCCTAATCTCTTATCAGGCCTTATCCCTTCCCCTTAGGCCGGATTAAGTTATACATCGTTTTGATATATTAAGGGATTCTGTTGTATAAGTTTATACTATACGATGGTCCTGAAAATATCATAACGTATAGTATAAGCTTATACTATCATGTCTTATATGTCACGTCACACCAAACATGCCATTATGGTCTTGCGTAATTCAAATCGAATTAATCCACAAACCGGTGGAGTAATAAAAAAAATCCATATAAAAACTTGAAATGAGGCTTATCATACCAATATAATTAAAGGTTTTATATTTCTCATTCAACATGAGAATTGAATTCTCATGTTGTAGAGACAAAAAGCATGTGCGGCCCATGTTAGAAAAAATTATGTGTAGGACCCACGTTGGCACGAAAATCGAAGGGTGTGTAGAAAAATTTAAATTCTCATGTTAAATGAGAATTATAAAACCCATTAATTGATGGGAAAACAGTCAAAACACAACTTACAAAATATAGTAGTTGCATCAAACATTTTTTAGCAATAAAACATAATAATTGTGTAAATAGCATTAATTATTTAATGTGGACATGATGATTGGGAAAAGAAAATGTTGACATGTAAAAAATAAAAAATAATATTCGGAATTTCGGACGGTCAATGTAAAACATACATTTTTTTATCTGCAAGGATTATTATATATATGGATATCATTGATTCATTAGTATGACTTTGTGGTTGTTACTTGTAACTTGTAACTTTTAACATTTTTAATAACGATGTAATAACCTGCTGCATATTATAGAGAGATAAAACCTCTTCGATTTCGAAATCCAATATATATCAGGACACGTTGTACTCATCATGATGAAGCAACAAGAAAGAAAAATCAAACTAATTTTTGAAAAGCTAGTTTTTTTGGATTCATATGTTGATTATTTGTTTTCTCTCTATTTTATTTACAACACCTTATTAGCCAATTCAAGTCTAATAAAATTTGTT
>JAVKPL010010989.1:0-46818 GCA_032173675.1 Gastrolobium villosum | reverse complement strand
AATTTTCATATCAAGTGACCGTTTCAATTAAATGAACGATGAAAGGTAGATTATGCGTTGATTGTGCGTTATCTCCTTTGGTTGCGCATGATTACAGTTATTTATTTATTTTTGTTAGTTTATTTTGCCTATTTAAGGCTTGGAGAACCCTATTGTTATTCAGTTGTTTTTGGTTAAAGAAAATTAGGAAAAGACAAATAGTGTTTTCTCACAATCCTTGTATTTGTTCTTCTTCTGTTTAGCCAATTGGTTACTACTTCGGCATTAGACCGTTTAAATTAATGAACGATGTAAGTTTTTTTTTCTTCCTTTCTGTTTTCTTTTTTAAATTTTCACCATCAAGTGACCGTTTCAATTAACGAACGATGCAAGTTTTTTTTTTCTTCTTTTTTTTTCTTTTTTAAATTTTCACCATCAATTGTCTGGTTTTAATTCGTTTCAAGAGACATGATTTTTAACTCATTATGGTATTTGCAGGGGTGCTTTGAAGATGAATATTTCACTACAACAAATAATCTTATTAGTGACAAAATTTTATGAAATTTTGTCACAAATTCTTGCGTTAAATTTCGTCACAAATTCCTGCGTCGCAAATTTATTTGTGACGAAATTTGATTATTTATGTCAAAAATTGTCATCTATGACAAAATTTATGACCAAATTTTTCGTCAATAGTAAACTTTTTTCTTGTAGTTTTCCTTTTTCGCAAAGGGTTGATGGCATTGCTGTTGACCCTGAACTTGATAGGAGCTTTGATGCTCTTGTTTCGGAGCTTGATGCTTTGGAGATCAAACTCGCTACTATCAGACCCTGTCATTTCGATAAAAAAATATCCAATTATGAAGTTGTGAAAGCTGGACCCTTCATACTACATGCCTATGAGTATGAGATGGAGGACACAGATAATGAGGAGGAGGATGATAACGACAACGATGACAGAACTTTAGTTGTAGCTGGCAAACGTTTCACTTGTGATGAACTTTATCTGAGGTGTCTATTTCTTAAACCCTAGCTTTATTCACATATTTTATGAATAATAAAAATGTCAATTTTGAACCCTAACTTCATATTGTTTGTTGATTAACTTGAATTTTTCTCCATTGGGTGTTTTGAGAATAATATTTGCACTTCCTTGGGTGTTTCAGTGACAGCGATGATTCTGAGGTTGACTCTGGTTTTGAAATGCAACCCTACTTGATGGATGAAGTGGGAGAGGTAGAAGCTGCCTTGTTTGAGTTGACCCATAAAGATCAGGTCAGGGTTAAGGTGAGTGATCATGTTGATATCAATGCACTGTTACCTGTTATACTTGTTAGTTACTATTTGAGTAACTTGTCATTCTTGATCACCATGTAATGAATATCAAATTGCAAAACATAATCATGTTTTGTTTTCGACTGTATAGTAGACTTGTTTCTGATCTTCTGGATTTACAGGATGAAATTAGGAATAAGATCTCAGCATTGGAGACATCTCTTGTGATTGAAAGTCATAATTATAATTTTGCCATACTTCAAGTTGAGAAATATAAAGAAACAAGGCAGGAATTGGATAACAAGTTTGACACTGAATATCGGCTCCGGATGTAAGATGCCACATTCCCCCCTCACCTTTTTTTTTTTTACTTTTCAAGGCAATATGATTCTTTCCTTCTCCTACATATCTGTCTTGTCTGACTTTAATATAAGCAATGACTAATGAATTGTTATGGACAACGCAGGCTGCTCTAGTATTATATTCATGTTGTCAATGTGTTTTATGAGAGCTTTAAACTATGGATTATTTGCATGAAATGATTTTGTTAATGTGTCATGCCATTTGTGTATATCCATTAAGTATTAATATTATTATTTTTTCCCATTTGTTTGGGTTGGGGTATGATATTTTTTACAAAAATACCGTTCAAAGGATACATGTTAAAAAAATTTAAAGGAGGAAGACAAACCGTCAGGATGCACACTAATTTAAAGCTGGGGAATTTGATTTTATTTGAAGAAATACATTTTTATGAATATTAAACTTGATTGTGCTTTTATATTGATGCTATTTCTCATTTTCATAACTAAATTTGACACGCATAGTATGTTTTCTACTTGTCCCCCACCCCTAAAATATTTTTCTTTTTTTCTTTTATTCTCTAGTTAGATAGTTGCTATGTTTGAACTAGTTGAAAATGAAGAAATTGATGTTTATCTCCCAATTTTTGTAGTACGGAAGCACTTAATAATCACTTGACAGCTGTTCGATGTGAACGTGAACTCAAATCACAAATAGAAGAAAGGAAAATAAGAAGTGATGCAGCTTCTGAAGAGGCCAAGAGAATAGCTGCTTTGCAAGAGGAAAATCAGCAGCAAGAAAAGGCTAAAGCTGAAGTAGAGGTACCATAACTTTATTGCAAATGCACCTTTTTTATATGAAGTCTATTGGTTTACCATTTCTTTCTTTTTATTTAATTATTTTTTGTTACAACGATGTTTTGAGAGTCCTAAAATGCCACAAATAAATTTATTGTTGCATTGGTTTGGATTGTACCTTGCTTGACCTGCTACTAGCCTATAACTTGTTGGTAATATTTTCGCAGATATTCATGTGTCCCAATTTTGTTTTAGTACATAATTTCCTTTATAGAAGCTTTAGCGCAAATACTATTTTATTCATTATTTTTCAATTTTGTGGGTGCAGGCCAAACTTAGAGCAGATGAAGCAAAACAAGCTGCATTGGAAGCCAATAGAAGGGCAGCAGTGCAAGCTGAAAAAAGAGCGGCAACGGAAGATGTAGTTTATGTGGAATCTAAGTCGGATGGGAAGCCTATCTCAAAGAAAAGAAAAACATCAAAGAAGCAGTTTATGAATGGAGGATATGAAACCATGTCCCAAGAGGAAGGTGGAACTAAAAAGGTAATGTTTAGGGCCTCACTGTTTTGAGTACAAATATAGTTCTTGTTTGGACTTTCCATATTGTCATGATAACCCTTTCTCATTTTGACTTTCATTATAAAATTGATAAGGCTAATTTGTAAACATATATAGGATGTTTTCAATTTAAGCTGTATTGTTCGTGCTCGTCAACACCGAGATAGGATAGTTTAGTGAGTCAACCATATATAATTTCTTAGGGCTCGTTTAGTGGACAGGATAGGATAAGGGTAGGATATGATATGGGGCTGATAAAGGTAGGATATGATATGGGGCTGATTAGCCTATATCATGTCATGTGTTTGAGGAGCACCTGATTAGCAATCTGATAAGATTATGTAGAAGAAGAAGGGAGAAAGATAAAACAAAATATAATGCAATAAATACAAATATATTAGGTAGCATGGGGATATATTGGGTATCCAATATTGGTATCCTATCCTGTTGAATCCTAACCCAGCTCCCCCATAGGATAAGAAATCATGTATTGTATAGGATAAAATGAGACAATAGGATAAGCTAATCATATCCTATTAACCCACCAAACAAGAGATAAAAATAGGATATGATAAGTTATCTTATCCTATCTTCTTTATCAGGTGCTCCAAAGAGATCCTTAAAGTCAAGATGGAAACTACTGCTGGAAGTAGTTTTCAAGGCTGTTGTTTTATCCTGTCCCCGTTCCCTCCCCTAAATGAAGTTGTTCTAGGATAGGCCTTCACAAGGGACAATTTTAATTGGATTTGATGTGACATAAAATATAATAAATACTCAAAATAGGCCACCAAAGATGCATAAGACATCAAAGTTAGTCCTCCATAGTGTAAAATAAGCATCAATATAGGGACTAAATTAATGTCCAATGATATATTGATGGAGTAAATTGATGTCCATTTTAAACATTCAAGGATCGAGTTAATATCTAATATATTTAGAGGACCAACTTGATGTCTCATGTATCTTTGGAGGACCAATTTGTGTTTTTAGTAGTGTTTTAAAACCTCACCCCGCCCCCGGGTTAACCTGGGTCAACCCTGACCCTCCCTTCTGAGGGTTAGGGTCACAAGTTGGACCCTATATGCACATCGAACCCTCCGACCCCCAAAACTCGGCCGGGTTTTAGTGACTCCCGGGTCAGAGGGGTGAAAGGGGGTCACTGCATGTTTTTTTTTTTTAAAAAAAATTCCATGAAACAACATTGTTTTATTAAAAAAATAAAATAAAAATGCTTGTAAACCTAAATCTAATTGTTCTCTTCTCTCCCAGCGACCTAGGCGTCTTCAATCTTCACTTGCTGCCGAGAATCTGCTAGAAGAGGTAAGAATTTTACTAATTCAAATGAAATCTTTACGGTCGTCGATGGAAAATAAAAACTCATTCTTACTTTGGTAAAATTTAAATAATAACGAATCACTTACCACTAGTCTTGAGTAATTTATTTGGTAAAGCATATGTATTAATATATTTATTAAATAAATTAATATAAATTCAGATTAATCCGTTAAACCACTGACTGATCAGTTAAATCAACATCTTATTAATTCAGTACCTCCATAAAGTCAATACTAGTTTGAGTTTAATATCATTTACTAAACATTAAGGTGACGTCATATTCAATGGCATCACATATTATAATTGCTTCTAAATAGATTATTATATTGGATTGCTTTCTTGCGAAATATTTTTAATTTAATTTCATATTCCGAATTCTCTGTCAGAGAATAATATAAATCATTAAAAAAATCTTCATCCAATACCTTAGGATTTTGGGTTTAAATGATTCTTTATATTATCAGTATTTAAGTTTCTTATTAGTATTTAAGAATTATTATTGTGCTTTTGAATGCTTCCAAGTATAGTTTAAACCTTATTTATTCTCATAGAAGTCTAATATAAAATTATTAAAGTGATCCTTACCTAATAACTGAATTTTTAGCTGAGATGGTTATTTATCATTCATCAATAAGAGAAATTTATGTAATATAATAACAAACAACAATTGTGATATTTAAATTATAATTTGATTTTAATATATTATCAATAAAAAATTATATATTTACATCTAGTGGTGTATTATAAACTTAATTTAATTATCTTAACAATTATATAAAATGTCAAATATGCTAACACATGATTAGATATTGATATAAAATTCCTTTATAAGGTAAATTCATGTTTATTTAGCATAGGAAACTTATTGTAATTTTGTTAACAATAACATATGGGAAAAGTGTGTATCATTTTAAAAGATGTAAAGTTGTGTCATTTTAAGTGAGAGAAAGAGATAAATAAAGAAGGTGGATCTCCGATTTTTTGTTCCCTTTTTATCATCACCATTCTTTTCATTCAACTGCAACCAATCCCTCAGATCTGATGAGAAGAAATTATGTCTCCATGCATTTGGTATTGTATTTCCCCATAAATTGTATATCTCTGTACAATCCCTTAACATATGTAGTATACTTTCAGGTTCCCCATGACAAATGGGGCAAGTCTCCTCAATCTCACTCCATTTTGCAGCCTAAGATTTTGTGGGAAGACGAAAATGAAGGATTTTCCACATAAATATTTTCATACACCGTGGTCCTTTCCAATTCCACAAATTCATCCATATTTTTTCTGCATGAAGATTTCCCGCTCTATTCCATATTTCTGCAGAGATTGCATGGTAAGCTTTCTTAACACTAAATCTGTTCCCCCACCCACTCTCCAAATTCATTTATCCTGCCCATCTTCAATATGTGGGGTCAGGTGACTCTAAATTATTTTCATGTCCTCCTCTGATATCCATCTACCAATGATACTAAGATCCCAGTCACCATCTTGGTTAACTAGATCGCAAGCCTTTTTGCATATTTCTTGCTCTGGTATGTTTCCTATTCTTCTGTGAATCAATGGACCTAATTATGATATCCAATTATCAGTCTAGAAATTGATTAACTTCCCATCCCCTATCTCCCATCCTACATATTGTTTAATTTTCTCTCAAATCTTACACACATTTTTCCACAATCGCGAGTCCCAATACTTGATGAGATTCTCATTTTCCCGCCTAGAGCCACAATACTTGGTTCTTAGCACCTTAACCCAGAGGGTATGTTTATCTGATTATACTTGGTCCACCCACGACTTTAGCTAAGATATCTCCATATCTGTAGCTCATGAGGTCTTTACCTTTTATCCATATACAAGTAGATAAGTCGTACTAGTCTTACCCGAGATCACTGATCCCCAATCTCAGTGTCTCTAGACTAGGAACAAATAATTAGGAATAGACATGCGATATCCTTGAATCCTTATGATTGTGATCTCATCACAGATACTCAAGAGATACATGTTCTATTCCAAGGGGTTTATCCAGTTTGTTCATATAATATTAACAATAATATCGAGACACAATATGAGACTGAATAAATAGTGCTTTCATTTATTTGCGAGAAACAAAGTTCTACATCTAGTGTCCTTTATTTAATCAAAAGATTGTCTCTAGGACACCCATATACTAACACACCATGTAAAGAATATCAAATTGCAAAACAAACTCATGTTTTGTTTTCGACTGTATAGTAGACTTGTTTCTGATCTTCTGGATTGACAGGATGAAATTAGGAATAAGATCTCAGCATTGGAGACAGCTCTTGTGATCGAAAGTCAAAATTATACTTTTGCCATACTTCAAGTTGAGAAATATAAAGAAACAAGGCAGGAATTGGATAAAAAGTTTGACACTTAATATCGGCTCCGGATGTAAGATGCCACATTCCCCCTCTCACCTTCTTTTTTTTTTACTTTTCAAGGCAATATAATTCTTTCCTTCTCCTACATATCTGTCTTGTCTGACTTTAATATAAGCAATGAATAATGAATTGTTATGGACAACGCAGGCTGCTCTAGTATTATGTTCATGTTGTCAATGTGTTTTATGAGAGCTTTAAACTATGGATTATTTGCATGAAATGATTTTGTTAATGTGTCATGCCATTTGGTATATCCATTAAGTATTAATATTATTATTTTTTCCCATTTGTTTGGGCTGGGGCATGATATTTTTTACAAAAATACCGTTTAAAGGATACATGTTAATTTTTTTTATAGGAGGAAGACAAACCGTCAGGATGCACACTAATTTAAAGCTGGGGAATCTGATTTTATTTGAAGAAATACATTTTTATGAATATTGAACTTGATTGTTCTTTTATATTGATGCTATTTCTCATTTTCATAACTAAATTTGACACACATAGTATGTTTTCTACTTGTCCTCCACCCCCAAAATATTTTTCTTTTTTTCTTTTATTCTCTAGTTAGATAGTTGCTATGTTTGAACTAGTTGAAAATGAGGAAAATGATGTTTATCTCCCAATTTTTGTAGTACGGAAGCACTTGATAATCACTTGACAGTTGTTCGACGTGAACGTGAACTCAAATCACAAATAGAAGAAAGGAAAATAAGAAGTGATGCAACTTCTGAAGAGGCCAAGAGAATAGCTGCTTTGCAAGAGGAAAAGCAGTAGCAAGAAAAGGCTAAAGCTGAAGCAGAGGTACCATAACTTTATTTTTTAGTTGATTGTATTACTTGGCAAAATATATATGTTTCAAATTTCATTTGAGTTGAAGCTGCCGATGCTTAATGACGTTAATTATCACCTGTTAACAATTATAAATGCACCTTTTTTATATGAAGTCTATTGGTTTACCATTTTTTTTATTTAATTATTTTTTGTTACAACGATGTTTTGAGAGTCCTAAACTGCCACAAATAAATTTATTGTTGCATTGGTTTGGATTGTACCTTGCTTGACCTGCTACTAGCCTATGACTTGGTAGTATTTTCGCAGATATTCATGTGTCCTAATTTTGTTTTAGTACATAATTTCCTTTATAGAAGCTTTAGCGCAAATGCTCTTTCATTCATTATTTTTCAATTTTGTGGGTGCAGGCCAAACTTAGAGCAGAGGAAGCAAAACAAGCTGCATTGGAAGCCAAAAGAAAGGCAGCAGTGGAAGCTGAAAAAAGAGCGGCAACAGAAGATGCAGTTTATGTGGAATCTAAGTCGGATGGGAAGCCCATCTCAAAGAAAAGAAAAGCATCAAAGAAGCAGTTTATGAATGGAGGATATGAAACCATGTCCCAAGAGGAAGGTGGAACTAAAAAGGTAATGTTTAGGGCCTCACTGTTTTGAGTACAAATATAGTTCTTGTTTGGACTTTCCATATTGTCATGATAACCCTTTCTCATTTTGACTTTCATTATAAAATTGATAAGGCTCATTTGTAAACATATATAGAATGTTTTCAATTTAAGCTATATTGTTCGTGCTCGTCAACACCGAGATAGGATAGTTTAGTGAGTCAAACATATATAATTTCTTAGGGCTCGTTTGGTGGACATGATAAGATAAGGGTAGGATATGATATGGGGCTGATAAAGGTAGGATATGATATGGGGCTGATTAGCCTATATCATGTCATGTGTTTGAGGAGCACCTGATTAGCAATCTGATAAGATTATGTAGAAGAAGAAAGGAGAAAGAAAAAACAAAATATAATGCAATAAATACAAATATATTGGGTAGCGTGGGGATATATTGGGTATCCAATATTGGTATCCTATCCTATTGAATCCTAACCCAGCTCCCCCATAGGATAAGAAATCATGTATTGGATAGGATAAAATGAGACAATAGGATAAGCTAATCATATCCTATTAACCCACCAAACAAGAGATAAAATTAGGATATGATAAGTTATCTTATCCTATCTTCTTTATTAGGTGCTCCAAACAGATCCTTAAAGTCAAGATGAAAACTACTGCTGGAAGTAGGTTTTCAAGGCTGTTGTTTTATCCTGTCCCCCTTCCTTCCCCTAAATGAAGTTGTTCTAGGATAGGCCTTCACATGGGACAATTTTAATTGGATTTGATGTGACATAAAATATAATAAATACTCAAAATAGGCCTCCAAAGATACATAGGACATCAAAGTTAGTCCTCCATAGTGTAAAATAAGCATCAATATAGGGACTAAATTAGTGTCCAATGATATATTAAGGGAGTAAATTGATGTCCATTTTAAACATTCAAGGACCGAGTTAATATCTAATATATTTAGAGGACCAACTTGATGTCTCATGTTTCTTTGGAGGACCAATTTGTGTTTTTAGTAGTGTTTTAAAACCTCACCCTACCCCCCGGGTTGACCCGGGTCAACCCTGACCCCTCCCCTTTGAGGGTTAGGGTCACAAGTTGGACCCTATATGCACATCGACCCCTCCGACCCCCAAAACCCGGCCGGGTTTCAGTGACTCCCGGGTCAGAGGGGTCAAAGGGGGTCACTGCATTTTTTTTTTAAAAAAAAAATTCCATGAAACAACATTGTTTTATTAAAAAAATAAAATAAAAATGCTTGTAAACCTAAATATAATCGTTCTCTTCTCTCCCAGCGACCTAGGCGTCTTCAATCTTCACCTGCTACCGAGAAATCTCTCTATTGTTGCAGAAGAGAAAGAGATTTCTTGTCCTCGCACCCAACTCTTCCGAGTTGCATCCACATTTTCCAGATCAGCATTGGCACAAAATTCTTTCAGAATTGTGCTGGAGCTGGGTGCAGCAAACCTCACTAATTTGTTCCATATTCTCCTTTCAGCTGTTATTCGTATCGGACAATCACCATCCAAGAAAGCACTGATTTGCCTTTTTGATATAATTTTCTTGGGAGAAAACCATTGATAATACCGGTCTTGAGCCTCAGGTGATAAGAACCGGGTACTATCAAAAACAGAAGAAGAAGAGGTCCTGGGCCTCTTTGTGCCAGCAGCACTACTCTTGCCCGTTTTCTTGCCTGGGCCAATTCCTTTTGTGGTCTTTTTGACTTGCTTACCCTGCACTCAGAAAAATACCACAAAACAATGGAATTTATACATGTTAGTGTGAAAGTTTAACAATGAAAAACATGCAGGAAATTCCCATATTTAATTTCCACTGTGTGTTTTTGGTATGGCATGATAAACAGGGTATTTCTACCTATATCAGAACTGCAAGAAACTTTCATATGCTTACTCAAAAAACTATAAGCAGTGATAAAAGATCAATGCAACTCACAGTCAGTATTAGTTCATTACAGGAAAATATAAACAGATGATCCAAATCAATTATGCCAAACATCAAGTTACAATTTATCTCTTAAGCTCAGCAATAAGATCAAGATTGTGTCACGCCTCTAACTTATTAACTATCCTCTTATTAGGTGTACCTTTATTATCAATGGAATATAATCAGAGAATAAACCACAACCCTTTCCACACAGATTCAGATATTCAAAGTTTATGTATCAAGAGAGGTAGCTTACCTTTTCTCCAGCCATTTTGAGGAATTTGTAACTGAAATAGAACCAAGCTTGCAATGTTCAGTGGGAAAGTCCCAAAAAATAAAATAAGATTATAACCCTAACTATATCCCGATGGTGGTCGATGGTGAGAAGGTATGGATTTGGTCGAGATGGAATGGAAGAGGATTTGTTGGTTGGTGTTGGGGATATTGGAGTGATGTTGAGTGGTGGGTTGTCACCGGCGCTGGGAGGAGGAGATAGGAAGAAAGGTGCTCGAGAGAGAGAGAGAGAGAGAGAGAGAGAGAGAATGGGTCAGTGAGAGATGGTGGTGTATGGTGGTCGCGCGGTGAGGTGCGGTGGTTGACTGGTGGACGGAGGTGGCTGGTAGAAGAAGAGAGAGGGGGGAAAGGGGGGAGGGAAATTTTTAGGGTTTCCTTTTTAAAAATCTAATTTTTGAACCCGCGCTCATAGCGTCAATACCACGCTGATAGCGTGGGTCTCTCTGATCATTCACGCTCGGAGCGCGCAATCCACGCTGCAGGCGTGGTTGCTTTTGTTAACTTTCTCACGCTCATAGCGTGAATCTCACGCTATCAGCGTGGAGGCTTCTGAGTTCTCACGCTGTCAGCGTGGATCTCCCTGTTTCCTCACGCTTATAGCGTGAAATCCACGTTGATGGCGTGAAACTCTTTCATAAATCTCACACTGAGAGCGTGGATCTGACGCCAGGTGCATCAGTTCAAAGTTCACAACTTCTTATTATCTAACCTAAAATCATCAAAATGACTAAAACTAATTGTTCTTGCTGGGTTGCCTCCCAATGAGTGTTAGCATATGGGTGTCCTAGAGACAATCTTTTGATTAAATAAAGGACACTAGATGTAGAACTTTGTTTGTCGCAAATAAATAAAGCACTATTTATTCAGTTTCATATTGTGTCTCGATATTACTGTTAATATTATATGAACAAACTGGATAAACCCCTTGGAATAGAACAGATATCTCTTGAGTATCTGTGATGAGATCACGATCATGAGGATTCAAGGATATTGCATGTCTATTCCTAATTATATGTTCCTAGTTTAGAGACACTGAGTTTGGGGATCAGTGATATCGAGTAAAGACTAGTACGACTTATCTACTTGTATATGGATACAAGGTAAAGATCTCATGAGCTGTAGATATGGAGATATCTTAGCTAAAGTCGTGGGTGGACCTATAAGAGTATAGCTCGCACTGAGCAGACCCAAAAGAGACTCTATGAGGAAATCTCACAGATAGTGTCATTAGAGTAATCTCTTTATGTTTGGGTATGTCTTTCCTTAGACCAGAAGTTATTACCTAGACTGTGTTCTTGAAGGCATGTTTTGATTGTATGCCTCGTCTTCCTGAAACATGGAGACTCATAGGTATACTGTTGGGCGTGTCCTTAAAGGGCACAAGGCTAGGGTAATAAGCTGAAGGAATTCATCAAATCTCTGTGAGAGATTAGGTTATCGGTAAACCGGAGAAATCGGGATGACATTTACAGGGACTCGGGAATCTATGCATAGTAAAAGAGATCATGAGATGATCTGCCTTTAGAGTCAGTAAATTGAAGATTCCCTATTTCGAATAAAGCTTACCCTAAACCGCAGGGGTTGATACATTTCCTTACCCTAGGTTAATGGGAAGATGACCGAGACGAAGGGAAATACATACGGTAACCAAATATGTGCAATAGGATGATCAAGTCATTAATCTGACTAGTTATGGGGCAACAAAGCATTGCTAATGCTCTGTGTTGTCATTAATTGGGTTGTGGGCTTGTTGGGCCCAAGCCCAGTTATGTAAGAAGCTATGTTGGACCTAATGGGTCACACACTAACACCTTGTTGTCATGATGGACTAGCTTTAAAGGTATTGGGCCTAGTAATGGTTGTTAGCCCAAGAAGCTGTTTGGAAGCCCACCTAAATGGGTGGGTGGTGCATGGAGCTTAGTAATGGGCTTGGATAGTCCAAGCCATTACTAATTAATTTAATTAGTTAAATTAATAATCAAATATTTGAATTTCGAGTTTTGAATTTGAAATTTGAATTTTGAAATTTGAATTTTGAATTTGAATTTCGAAATTCGAATTTTGAATTGGAAATTTGAAATTTGAAATTTGAATTTTGAAATTTGAATTTGGAATTTGAATTTTAAAATTCGAATTTTGAATTTGAAATTTTGAATTTTGAATTTGAATGTTTGAACATTTGAACTCAAGTGTTTGAATTCGAATTTGAATTGGCTTTGAAAAGTTGTTTCATAACAAAAGGATAAGACAGGATCTTATTGGAGCATATTCCTTGGATCAAGAAGCATCTTTGGAGCACTTCCTTGGGCTGTTTGGTGCGCAAGTTTAAGTGATATGGATGTCATCTTATCACTTAAAACAAAGCTCCATTCAGATTTGGTGGTTGAGGGAATCAGTGGGTGAGTTGATTCAAATTTTGAATGCAACTACTCAATATATTTGGACCCCTTCTAGGGCTGAATTATGCGCATGAAAAGTATACTATATGATAGTTTATGAATTTAAATTTAAATTGTTTTGAACTTAATTTCATGTGGATAAGATTGGAGGTTGTTGGCAAAATTGGTTTTGCAACAGCTCCACCTTATCCTCCCTGTTCCATGCACAAACTTCAAAAGTTTTTGAAAGTTGGTTTTCATTTTGAATGAATTAAATTTCCTCTTCCTCTCATCAAGGTGTGCGCATATATACAGCCTCCTCACCTTAGGTTTTTGGTCAAGAAAACCTAGCCAACTCTCCTCCATCTATGCACCATTCTGTAGGGTAGTTCACTACACCTTTCCAAACAGAATACCTAGCCTCCACCTTCACCACTTGTGCGCATAGCAAGCCTCGCTGTGGTGTTCATCTGGTGGCTTTCAAGAAAGGGTTCTTGCATCATTGACGAACGGTGGTGTGGATCACCATTAGAGGGTTTGAACCCTTCAAGCCTGACATCTGATCTCCCTGACTGGTCAGGCCAAAAACAAGGTAACATCATGCTGTCTTAAAGCATGAACCTATGTGTGCATGTATGTTCCGCAGTAAAATTTTTATTTTACACCTTACATGCATCGGCCTTCAAAGGCCAGTTTACTTTCAAGTGGTATCAGAGCCTGGTTGCTTTACCATCGACGGGTGATGGTACCTTGTTTTTGAAAGGAGTTTTTCACGGTCAAAAATCTTTAAAGGGTTAAAGTTTAAATTCTGCATATGGATTTTGAATCACAAATCCTTTAAAGTGTTAAAGTTTTTGTTTTTATGAACATGTAAATTTGATTCTGTGTTCATAAAACATTATGCATCATGGTTTAGTTTCTTTTTCTTTATGAAAGTTTTAAAAGGAACACCCTTTTTGAAAGGGTAGATTCGGCCAAGGAGGGTACTAAGAGTACCTTGAATGATTTCTTATTTTTCTCCATGAATTGTGTCATGTTTATATGCGTGAAATTTTGTGACAAAATTTATCATATAGTCACCTATATGACTCGGCCATGAAGGAGTTTATGGCTACATGCATGGTTTAATTTTGTTTACTTTAAGAAAGAATTAACAAAATTTGAATTAAAATTGTTTTTAAATTCGGCCAATGAGAAATTTAAGATTATGAATCTTGATGTTATTTTGATGTTTAAATGTTAAATGTCAAAATATATGTGAAAATATTATGTGATAATATAATGTTTGTGTTTGCAAGTTTTGAACTTTTCAGGTACAAACAGGAAGGGGATGGTCATGGTGCCCGGATTTGAATTTTGAATTTTAAATTAATGTGTAACCGCGCCTTTTAATTTAAAAAGTGTATTTGTAATTTAAATTTTGTAATTTTGTCCCTCCAAAAATGTTATGGAGTTTCTTTAATTATTTGTAATTAGAGAAATAGGCTAGTGGCGTATAGACGACAAGCGGCCGTTGCTTAAAGAAGCAAAAAAGACAAAAGCGCGAGCACCATGACTATCTCAATATAAACTGTTTATATGCATGTATGATTAGAACGTCTAGTATGCATGAATTGGGCAAACCGCGTTTTGTATGGTTATTATGTTTGTCCAATAGCGACTAGTGCATACCGATAGATGTTTGACATAGGTAACGACTAGCATGATAACTTACAATATGCGTTTGATGGGACCTAATTAACCCTAAAATAAAAGGAACCCTTAAAAGGAATAAATAATTAAGCATATGATTGCCTCCCACCACCAATGCTACTCAAAACTCTTCTACATAGTGGTGCTCCACAACTCAGTTGGGACCCACTATTTCATTGAGCTAGAGTAGTGTTTGAAGTGTAAGACACTTAGGGTGCTGGTTTAATGCTTAACTAAGACATAAGTTGCAGGCACAGCCGGACTTATGTGCTTAGGGTAATGGTGCTAGGTTGGTTGCATGAGATGCACCACTAAGTGACAAAGAGTTGTCAACCTAATGTTAAGAGAGGGTATGAGATACTGTTGATAAAGATCAACCCATTATTTAAATTAATCTTGTGGTCTCAGACGGAGATTAAAATAAATAATCGCACTCTTAATCCCACTAAGGTAAAATCTAAAGTAGATTAACCCTAAGTCAAAAGGAAGGGTCATTGACTTAGATAAAATAGTGGGAGGGGCAAATTATTTCAAGTCTTTAATAATTTGATTTTAACTACATAACCGTATATTAACTAAAACTATCTTTACATCCTTTTCAGCTTATAGTATGACTAATCCACTGTCACTGCGTTCAATACTCAATACGAATAAACTGACCGGTTCAAATTTTATGGACTGGTATCGGAACCTAAGAATAGTTCTAAGGGCCAAAAAGATTGCCTACGTTTTAGATGCTGTAATACCCGTAGCTCCACGGGAAGGGGAAGAAGGGTTTGCGGAATTTGATTTCGTAACCCACCAACAGCACTTGGATGACAATGTGATGGCAGTATGCATCATGTTGGCATCCATATCGCCTGAACTGCAAAAGCAGCATGAGCATATGGATGCTCCCTCTATTATCGTACATCTCAAGGAGTTGTATGACATTAAAGGCAGGCATGAGAGGTATGAGGCCTCAAGAGAACTGTTCTCTTATAGGATGACTGAGAGCATGTCTGTTGGCAGCCATGTTCTCAAGATGATCGGGCTGATTGAGAAGCTAGGAAACCTAGGCTTCATCATGGATGCCGAGCTAAGTAATGACTTAGTCCTCACCTCACTTCCACCTTCCTTCAGTCAATTCATCATGAATTACAATATGCATGGGATGCAAGTGAGCTTGCCTGAGTTGTTAAGCATGTTAACAACAACTGAAGTGTCTATCAATAAGGATAGGACACAGGCTCTTTTGATTGGTGGGCCTAGCAAGGCCAAGGGAAAGGGTAAGGAGCCTGCAAAAGGTGACCCCCTTAAGCCCAAAGGAAAATCCAAGAAGAAGAAGGGCAAGAAGAAGGGTAAGAAGGCACCTAAGGACAAGGGTGATGCTGAGTGCTTCCATTGTGGCAAGAAAGGCCACTGGAAAAGGAATTGTCCAGACTACCTGAACAATGTGAAGGATAAGAAGCATGGTGATGCTTCTGCCTCAGGTATTTTCATGATTGAGATAAATTATTCTTATGCTAATCCATCCTCATGGGTATTGGAGGGTTCTCATATCTGCAATATGTTGCAGGTACTTAGGAGCCCAAGGAGATTGGATAGAAACGAGGTGGATCTCCGCGTTGGTAATGGAGCAAGAGTTGCTTCTCATTCAGTTGGAGATGCTGGCCTTATTTTGCCTACGGGCCTTTTATTGCATTTGAATAATTGTCTTTATGTTCCGCATATTTCTAGAAACATTATTTCAATTTCTTGTTTAGAACAAGATGGTTATACTTTCAGTATTGGGGATGGTACTTTTTCTATCATTTTGAATGATATGGTTTACGGTACTGCTTCTTTAATAAATGGATTGTATGTGTTGGAAATGGGAAATGAAGTGCTCAATATAGATGTGAAACGACCTAGGACGGATAATCAATCTTATCTTTGGCACTGTAGACTAGGGCACATAAATGAAACAAGATTGTCTAGAATGCATAGAGATGGATACCTGGACTCCATGGATTTGGAATCCTATGGACAGTGTGAATCTTGTCTAGCTGGGAAAATGATTCGACAAAATTCCAAAGGGCTTGAGAGTCATAGGGCTAGTGAGTTATTAAAACTCATTCATACTGATGTATGTGGCCCAATGTCTATTGAGGCTAGAGGTGGATTGTAACAGCTCGTTACGTACCGGTATTGTTAACATTGATTATGATATTAAGCGCAGTTACAATCACAGTAATTGGGTTAATTAAATTACGGGCGAACTTTTTTTTTTCTTTTATCATATTCCTTTTTATAACCATAACCTTTCTCCGTAATCAATTAAAACAACACAATAATTGTAAGTGCAAATACGCGGAAGCATTCAGCTTAACAACATCACTACTCTTTCCTTTTTATTCGACTCATTTACTCTCATCCAATTCCTTTAATATCTTACCATGTTCTAGCCCTTTACATAAGCTACGCGTGGTTTCAAACCACGTACCATTTGGAGTTCTACCCACCAAGTTAATCCCCTTTCTTTTAGTCGAGAAAAACATGAATTTTCAAAATTTTCACTGTGGTAATCGATTACCAGTGGGTGGTAATCGATTACCACCTGTCAAAAATGAGGCAGTAGCTAATTTTTCACATCCTCTGTTCTGGTAATCGATTACCAACCTTGGGTAATCGATTACCTCACATGGTAATCGATTACCAAGCCTCAGTAATCGATTACCAGTGAAGACAGTAGCCAAATTTCGTCCCCTGTTGCATGGTAATCGATTACCATGCTTGGGTAATCGATTACTATGCAACAAAAGTGACAGATTACAGCAATATCAGCCCAAAAAGGGTTGTGTAATCCATCCCTAACACCTTAGTACTCCACACAACACTTAAACATACTCTAATGTAGGTTATAGGCCCTTCAATAATGCATCTTTATACAATCATACATCATTTACAAGTCTTTAATATAATGGCCATTTTACATCAAATATGGACCATTTTACAACATCATTCATTAAGGCCTCAATACAAGAAAGGTGGCAATGGACAAGTCCCATGCTCACTCAAATATACAATGATTTCCAAGGTTATACATATACATCATATTGAAGAATTTAACATGTAGTCATGAACATACAAGGCATGGCATTTTCAACATGCACAAGTTCATGATCTAATCCTAAAGCACAAAACATATTGCAAAGTATGTCCCAATCCAATGCTCATCACATGGTGCCTCCAAAATGCATCTCATGCTCCACTCTTCCAGGCTCAATCTAACCTGAAATGATGCCCCAAAACACGGGGTGAGATATATAAATATATCTCAGTAAACCAAGGGCCCTGGAGGTTTCTCCACCCCATGGCTCACTCAATGTGCAAATATAACATCATATAATATGCAAGCAATACAATATCACCAACCAACTGGAGACAACCCAAGAACATCCACGCATGGATTCATGTTCAAGGACTCCATCATATAACTCCCGAGACAATCCTGGCGCCTCTCCCATGGTTGAGAAGACTCCATGGCAAAACCCAACCGGAACTCCTCATGAGCCCTATCCGGCGGATGTCCCCCGTTTGGATCATCCTGGTGTCGCTCCCAGAGTCGACCCCATGGCACATTCCAACTGGCATTCTCACAAAGGACGAACCCAGCGGATGTCCAAACCAACACACGTCAACTGGCCAGTGACCAAACAATTTTTCATACAATCCAAGCAATATGCACACAAGCACATAATCACACAATGCCATAAACACATAATCCAACCACAACCTTCCACTAGGTGTGGTGGAGCACACAAGGGCTAAACCCCAGTTCCAAAGGTTACCTCAACACCGAGCCAATGCTCCAAACGTAAGCTCCAAGCTTACCCACTTCCAAAGCGTCCAAAAGAGGCAACCTAGATAATCCACAACATGATTATCAAACCATTTCCAAATCAATCATTTAATCTCAAGTAATCATTCATTTTACTTCAATCTCTTTTATAGATCAAATTACCAAATACATCATGAATCACACATTATTTCTTCTCATTCCACTATATCACACTATACCATCATCCAATTAAACATCATTTTATATCATACAATCTCAACTACACAACTTTTACATCATTTTTCCTCCAAACCCCTCTATGGTTCGAATTCCTCAAAGGTTGGTTCTACAAGGTTTTCACTTCCATTTTAACACACACACTAATCATATAATCACATTATCAACCTATACCAATGGTCCATCATTCAATTATTCAATTACACCACATAACAATTTTCATGAAATTCCACAAATTTTCCTAAGTTAAAAACCCAACTTTTTCACCAAAATTTATCATAGCATTTCTAGCTTTCAAGCATCATTCTAAGGCATTTTCATCTAATAGCATTTTTCCATTTGGGCTCTCTATCATCACACATCTAGAATTAAAGATTCAAAGCATAATTTCTAGATCTACCAAATCAACCACAAAGATACCACAAATATACTCACCATCAAGTATATGAACACCACCAAGGCTCCATCAATCCAAAGGAGATCCAAAAACTCCCAAAAACTCCAAGAACATACATGGGTCGGATCTGTCCATGCCCAAAAACGCAGCAAGGGAGGTGGTTTCATGGCTTAAGAGTACCACCAATGGCTTTAGAAGGTTGTTTACAATAGATTTCAACACCAAAATCAAGTGATTTGGTGAAGAATAGAGAAAATGGCAAGAGAAGAGAGAAAGGGTTCCATTTGGGTGTGAAATGGGGAACTTCACGGGGAAAGAAGAAAGAAAAGGGGAAGGGAGGCGTGGGGGTGAGTGGGGCCAAGTGGGTTTTTGGTCCCACGGGTCCCATACGCGATCTAACTTTAATCCCGATAAAAATTATCATCACAAATTCTTAATCTACATATTTTTCCAGTCCATGTCATATTTTTATTTCCCCAAAATATTGATAAAAATTTCACACTTATCAGTACACTCATACCACAGTATTTAACACTTAAAAAGTCACTATTCATCACTTTTTCCCAAATTTGCCTATTCACTCAATTTTCCGCCCTGGTTCCATTTTGCAGCATTATTTTTGTCATATTAAATCTCTAACTCCATTTTTCATGCCTCGGTTTACGTTTTTGGCAAATTACCATTTTGCCCTTTCTTTTGGCCAAAATTCTTGGATTTTCACTAATCCTTCCCTCTTAAACCCATATTTATCAAATAAACTCACATTTAATTTTCCGAGGTGTTATATTCACCCCACCTTTTAGGAATTTTGTCCGCAAAATCAACTATGCACATATGCTAACTCGGGATACAGCCGGAGAATCTCAGTCCCCCGTACCCAAGAAGCTCCATCAGTGCGCGGACACCAAAATAATTGTTTACATTTTTATCTTTTGGTTTTTCAGCCACATTTCACAATGGTCTTGCCTTTCAAAGGCCCAATGGGAGACTTCAAGTCCTTCCCAATTCCAATCTCAACCGGTGACACCACATGTGAACAACCGGAGCGCACCACACAGTTGTGCACTTTCTCTGCTTTACCAAGCCAATTTCTTTCAATTCCTTTTCAATTTCATTTCACAAGTCCGGCTACCTAGTACATATAGCCCATAATTTCTCTTGGCAGGTTCCCCTACCTAGTTAACATATCTACTACTATACCTATAGGATCATACCATATCCTGTTCAATCTGTGCCACACAGGCAACTATTACTTTTTGACACCTTACAGCCACAATTTTCCTTTTCTGATTTTTATTTCTACGGAGTATGTACTCTTGTCAGCAATTTATCCACATTTCTATTCCACATTAAACACTATTATGGAATCTCACAGCCCCTCGGTGCAAATTTACCGAGTAATCATCTAGTTCACACTCACCATACTTTGATTTCCAGAGGGAAAAATCCCCATTTTGGCACTTAGCCACAACTCGAATATACATACTTTTCTTTTCTCATGTTCTTAACCTACAACGTGCCATTTCACCTCAACACTTTACCTTTAACAAGCACCATTTCTGTGCTAAACGTTTGAATCCAACCCTGCAGGTTTACCAACTTTCGCCAAAACACAACGGCGGATCACTTCCTCAAGACATTTAACTGGTACCCAATTGACCACATATTATAATTCATACCTCACATCAGTCATTTCAAAACTTTCAATCACGCATCGACTCCTGAATTTGATAGACTAAATCATAATTACCTTTTCAATTAATCATCTCCAAACTTGACACATAGGTTCATCACTGATTTCTCCCATTTGAGGCAACATGCCTAAGGTTTCCACTAACAGTTTCCTTTAATTACTATTCCATACTCGTGTTATCAATTCCACATGTATTTCATTCTATACACCTCACCTTCATCATCATTTCATTCAACCAGTATGTATCATTCCAAGGTCACTCATCATCTTTCTCTCATACTTGTCCCATCATACAGGGACTTTCAAAGCCTATTTATCATGCCACAAGTACTAAATCCATCACTATCATTACTTTCATAATTTCATATCGGCTATTACACAAGTCTCTCGGACTATTCAAAGTACTACAAGCACTCTCAATCATATATCTTGGTACCTAGCCAAGGACAACATCCACATTGTGTATTTTCAACACATCTCTCACCATAATTGCATCTACACACTCCATCAGTAACTCGACCACCAGGGTAAGGATATCAACCTTTCATTTCACCAAATACCATTCGATTTAATATCTAGTATCACACCTTCTTACTTGACTACATCACAATTAATCACTTATTAAAATCATTGGCCACTTCGGCCACCAACTTAGCTTAGCATCTCACCATCACAAGCCTTTCCATAAAACTTTGACTCAATCCATCATCACTAATCAATTTTCCATTCCCTTCACATAGGGTGATAATCCAATAATTCATTCCACAATTTCCGGAAAACCACAATTCCATACTACCACACTTGGTATACATTCATGCACATCTCCGAGTGCTCAATTTTATAATTCAAACTGCCATCTCATGGCACCTCTCACATTTCATCATATTTGGCATATTACTGTTCACTTAAAGTTATCCAAATTCACCTCTTGCGTTCCAGACAAGATACAATCCTCTAATGCAATGGGTAAGAACATCCTTAGGTTTAACCCCTCGAGCTCTTGCTGTCCTAAGGGCCCCAGGTGCAATGCCCCACCAATCAGAGAATCTGTCCTTATAATTCACGCAAGAAGAGGTAACATGCCATCGGCTGTACTAACAGTCCCACTAACACAAGGTTCTACCTCACACTACTTTACTTATACAACATAATAATAATCTCCGAGAACATAATCCATACGGAGATGGACACATAATCCAGGCATATAAGCCACACAAAGATAAAAAAATATTCACATCACATTCATACATAACAGCAAATAGAGTCCTATATAGATACATAATGGTATACTAATTATATCTTACTTTTTGCACCATGCACTATGATCTTCCAAATATGGTTCTCTCCTCAACAATATACTCATTTAACTTGCCTAGTTATTAGTCTTAGTCCATAACACAGTCATCACCACAAGATTCCAACATATTTCTCATACTTTGGCACATAATTTTCAATTCTTAACAGTACCCATATTTGGTACAATTCTAATCCGTTGTCCATCATGACTCATAGTAACTATGCTCACACTGTAGAAGATCCACTTCGTTAAACTGACATCACTTTTCTCTCAATATTTCAATATGACACCAAGGGTGCCATCATTTAACAGTCCATGCATTCTGCGCATCGGGACCACCAGATAAATTCCAACTTCGAGCAGCGCTCGCCTGGGACTTCCAAGAGAAACACCTCTTAGGATTCAATCCACAAGGAAACTCAGGACAATATTAATCGTCACATTATTACCAACATGTGTGCCATGGTATAACTTGCACACCGGGACTCCATCATGAATCCCATACCACATTGAGCATCAAATGACACTCCAAAGAGACAATCTCTTCCAACATTTCCCATCATAGGGAATTTCACTTACATCATTACTCTTTTACCAAAAATAATTTTTTCTTTTACCACAGAGTTTACTAACTCAAAACAACATAAATATACATTTAGGCACCCCGGCCTTCACAAGACATATACATACATATTTATATACATACTGACACTTAGTCATCACAGGATTACTATCCACACATAATTAGGTCACATCACCAACATTTCAATGCTACACCACCTTATAGTAGCATATTAGTACCATTACTACTCCACACTCAGTTATATTTTCTCACCTCACATTTGTCAAGTCCAACCATCCTTAACTTATGGATTCTCATACTTTCAATCAAATTCATCCAATGCCTTACTTGGCAATTTCCTCAACTTCTTATATTTTACTTTCTATTCATATGATATCCTCACTTACATTAAGCCAACATTAATCATCATGGACCAAAGTCCCATTTTAAACATTGAATTATCCATCCCATCATTTCCATAGTTCTCCTAAGTTACTCACAATCCTCAATCCAGAATTTGAAATTTCAATTTACTTCTACATCCAAGCATATTAAGTCATCCATGTACATGCCCTCATCGAGGGTCTTATAACCTTATACTTTACCCTAAGGTATCCAATATTACATATAAACACTCATATTCAAATTTTCACAATTTCATCGGGGTTCTAATTCCCCACCATGTCAAAGATATACCACTAATTCTCACATATACTCAATTGTTCTAACTCCCCATACATTTAGGAAAGACTACCAACATCAACATACCAATATCCACTCAAATCAATCCTTTTACTAACCACAAGACCACACATTCAACTATGGTAGCATTCTACCCAAAGTGGTCAAAAACCTTATATCAAATTCATTCTCACTAAGTCCTCAATGTCAGTATCACAATTTATTCTCACTAAGTCCTCAATTATACCAAATTCACTTACTAACTTATCAATCCGTGGAGCAGTCAACACTGCACCCACAACCTCAGCCTAAGGACTGGCATTAGTGCTCCAGGGTTGTCACGAAGGCATCTTATACTGACCACACATTGAACACGAAGAAATGGGTTGATCAGGCCCAAACTAAGGAATCACATGTGTAGCAGTCAATAAGAGTCTACGTTCAACTATACAGCACTCACCTCAATTACACAATCATCAGAGTTCCCTAAAGAAACTGCTCTGATACCATAAAATGTAACAGCCCGTTACGTACCAGTATTGTTAACATTGATTATGATATTAAGCGCAGTTACAATCACAGTAATTGGGTTAATTAAATTACGGGCGAACTTTTTTTTTCTTTTATCATATTCCTTTTTATAACCATAACCTTTCTCCGTAATCAATTAAAACAACACTATAATTGTAAGTGCAAATACGCGGAAGCATTCAGCTTAACAACATCACTACTCTTTCCTTTTTATTCGACTCATTTACTCTCATCCAATTCCTTTAATATCTTACCATGTTCTAGCCCTTTACATAAGCTACGCGTGGTTTCAAACCACGTACCATTTGGAGTTCTACCCACCAAGTTAATCCCCTTTCTTTTAGTCCAGAAAAACATGAATTTTTAAAATTTTCACTGTGGTAATCGATTACCAGTGGGTGGTAATCGATTACCACCTGTCAAAAATGAGGCAGTAGCTAATTTTTCACCTCCTCTGTTCAGGTAATCGATTACCAACCTTGGGTAATCGATTACCTCACATGGTAATCGATTACCAAGCCTCAGTAATCGATTACCAGTGAAGACAGTAGCCAAATTTCGTCCCCTGTTGCATGGTAATCGATTACCATGCTTGGGTAATCGATTACTATGCAGCAAAAGTGACAGATTACAGCATTTTCAGCCCAAAAAGGGTTGTGTAATCCATACCTAACACCTTAGTACTCCACACAACACTTAAACATACTCTAATGTAGGCTATAGGCCCTTCAAACATGCATCTTTATACAATCATACATCATTTACAAGTCTTTAATATAATGGCCATTTTACATCAAATATGGACCATTTTACAACATCATTCATTAAGGCCTCAATACAAGAAAGGTGGCAATGGACAAGTCCCATGCTCACTCAAATATACAATGATTTCCAAGGTTATACATATACATCATATTGAAGAATTTAACATGTAGTCATGAACATACAAGGCATGGCATTTTCAACATGCACAAGTTCATGATCTAATCCTAAAGCACAAAACATATTGCAAAGTATGTCCCAATCCAATGCTCATCACATGGTGCCTCCAAAATGCATCTCATGCTCCACTCTTCCAGGCTCAATCTAACCTGAAATGATGCCCCAAAACACGGGGTGAGATATATAAATATATCTCAGTAAACCAAGGGCCCTGGAGGTTTCTCCACCCCATGGCTCACTCAATGTGCAAATATAACATCATATAATATGCAAGCAATACAATATCACCAACCAACTGGAGACAACCCAAGAACATCCACGCATGGATTCATGTTCAAGGACTCCATCATATAACTCCCGAGACAATCCTGGCGCCTCTCCCATGGTTGAGAAGACTCCATGGCAAAACCCAACCGGAACTCCTCATGAGCCCTATCCGGCGGATGTCCCCCGTTTGGATCATCCTGGTGTCGCTCCCAGAGTCGACCCCATGGCACATTCCAACTGGCATTCTCACAAAGGACGAACCCAGCGGATGTCCAAACCAACACACGTCAACTGGCCAGTGACCAAACAATTTTTCATACAATCCAAGCAATATGCACACAAGCACATAATCACACAATGCCATAAACACATAATCCAACCACAACCTTCCACTAGGTGTGGTGGAGCACACAAGGGCTAAACCCCAGTTCCAAAGGTTACCTCAACACCGAGCCAATGCTCCAAACGTAAGCTCCAAGCTTACCCGCTTCCAAAGCGTCCAAAAGAGGCAACCTAGATAATCCACAACATGATTATCAAACCATTTCCAAATCAATCATTTAATCTCAAGTAATCATTCATTTTACTTCAATCTCTTTTATAGATCAAATTACCAAATACATCATGAACCACACATTCTTTCTTCTCATTCCACTATATCACACTATACCATCATCCAATTAAACATCATTTTATATCATACAATCTCAACTACACAACTTTTACATCATTTTTCCTCCAAACCCCTCTATGGTTCGAATTCCTCAAAGGTTGGTTCTACAAGGTTTTCACTTCCATTTTAACACACACACTAATCATATAATCACATTATCAACCTATACCAATGGTCCATCATTCAATTATTCAATTACACCACATAACAATTTTCATGAAATTCCACAAATTTTCCTAAGTTAAAAACCCAACTTTTTCACCAAAATTTATCATAGCATTTCTAGCTTTCAAACATCATTCTAAGGCATTTTCATCTAATAGCATTTTTCCATTTGGGCTCTCTATCATCACACATCTAGAATTAAAGATTCAAAGCATAATTTCTAGATCTACCAAATCAACCACAAAGATACCACAAATATACTCACCGTCAAGTATATGAACACCACCAAGGCTCCATCAATCCAAAGGAGATCCAAAAACTCCCAAAAACTCCAAGAACATACATGGGTCGGATCTGTCCATGCCCAAAAACGCAGCAAGGGAGGTGGTTTCATGGCTTAAGAGTACCACCAATGGCTTTAGAAGGTTGTTTACAATAGATTTCAACACCAAAATCAAGTGATTTGGTGAAGAATAGAGAAAATGGCAAGAGCAGAGAGAAAGGGTTCCATTTGGGTGTGAAATGGGGAACTTCACGGGGAAAGAAGAAAGAAAAGGGGAAGGGAGGCGTGGGGGTGAGTGGGGCCAAGTGGGTTTTTGGTCCCACGGGTCCCATACGCGATCTAACTTTAATCCCGATAAAAATTATGATCACAAATTCTTAATCTACATATTTTTCCAGTCCATGTCATATTTTTATTTCCCCAAAATATTGATAAAAATTTCACACTTATCGGTACACTCATACCGCAGTATTTAACACTTAAAAAGTCACTATTCATCACTTTTTCCCAAATTTGCCTATTCACTCAATTTTCCGCCCTGGTTCCATTTCCAGCAATATTTTCGTCATATTAAATCTCTAACCCCATTTTTCATGCCTCGGTTTACGTTTTTGGCAATTTACCATTTTGCCCTTTTTGCCCTTTTGGCCAAAATTCTTGGATTTTCACTAATCCTTCCCTCTTAAACCCATATTTATCAAATAAACTCACATTTAATTTTCCGAGGTGTTATATGGATATTCTTATTTCATTACCTTTACAGATGACAAATCATGATTTGGGTATATATACCTAATGAGATATAAATATGAAGCTTTTGAAAAGTTCAAAGAGTTTAGGAATGAAGTGGAGAAACAGCGTGGCAAGATGATTAAGACATTAGGATCAGATCGTGGTGGTGAATATTTGAGCCATGAGTTTCAGGGTTATCTGAGAGAAAATGGAATTCTCTCACAACCTACCGCTCCTTACACACCACACCAAAACGGTGTCTCCGAAAGGAGAAACAGGACCTTGTTAGACATGGTTAGGTCTATGATGAGTGAGACTCAACTTCCAAAATCATTTTGGGGATATGCCTTAGACACAGCGGCATACCTTCTAAATAGGGTACCGTCTAAATCTGTTCAGACCACACCATATGAAATATGGAGTGGTAAGAGACCCAACCTGAGTTACCTCAGGGTATGGGGATCGCCAGCTTATGTCAAAGCGTTGACATCAGACAAGCTTAGTGCTAAGAGTACTAAATGTCTATTTGTGGGGTATCCCAAAGGTACTAAGGGATACTACTTCTACTCCATGGAAGAACACAAAGTGTTTGTGTCAAAGAATGCTGAGTTCCTTGAGAAGGATTTGATCTCTCAAGGAGGCAGTGGGAGTAAGATTGATCTTGAAGAAGTGCAAGATCCACAAGAACAGATTGAGGAACCCGAGTCTGCTCCGCAGGCGACGTTCTCCAATGGAGAAGTAAACACACAACTCCGTAGATCTACGAGGGTCATCCATCCACCTGAGAGGTACGTGTTTGTGATTGAGAATCAGCAAACTGTTGAGGATGATGAACCAAGTAACTACGAAGAGGCGGTCAAAGATGTTGACTCCTCAAGATGGCTTGAAGCCATGGAATCTGAAATGGATTCGATGTATCAGAACAAGGTATGGACCTTGGTTCCTAAACCACAAGGAATAGTTCCTACCGGTAATAAATGGGTCTTTAAAAGAAAGACTGATGCAGATGGCAACGTTCAGACCTACAAAGCTAGGTTGGTGGCGAAAGGGTATCGTCAAAGACAAGGAGTTGACTATGATGAAACTTTCTCACCAGTTGCCATGATCAAATCTATTAGGATCATGCTTGCAATAGCAGCATACCACGACTATGAAATTTGGCAAATGGATGTCAAGACCGCCTTCTTGAATGGGTTCTTGAAGGAGGATGTGTACATGACACAACCTGAAGGCTTTGAAATCAAAGATCAGGAGCATATGGTATGCAAACTACAAAGGTCAATATATGGGCTAAAGCAAGCATCAAGGAGTTGGAATATACGTTTTGATGAAGTCGTTAAGAGTAACGGTTTTATCAAGAACGAGGATGAACCTTGTGTTTACAGAAAGGTTAGTGGGAGTAATGTCGTCTTCCCAGTGCTCTATGTAGATGACATATTGCTAATAGGAAATGACATCCCCACATTAAAAATAACGAAAGAGTGGCTTTCAGAAAACTTTACCATGAAGGATTTGGGAGAGGCAGCCTTTATACTTGGTATAAAGATCTATAGAGATAGATCCAAGAGGCTGCTGGGTTTATATCAATCCACGTACGTTGACAAGATGCTAAAGAGGTTTAGCATGGAAGGGTCGAAAAGGGGTTTTCTTCCTGTCAGTCATGGGGTGCACCTATCAAGGGCTATGTGTCCTAAGTCACAGCCTGAGAAGGATCGCATGAGTGGAATTCCATACGCTTCGGCTATTGGATCCATCATGTATGCCATGATATGTACGAGACTAGATGTCTCATATGCTTTAAGCATTACGAGCAGATACCAGTCAGACCCTGGAGAGGGTCACTGGACGGCAGTCAAAACCATCCTTAAATACTTAAGAAGAACTAAGGATGCGTTTCTGGTCTATGGTGGGGTTAATGAGTTAACAGTGAAAGGGTTCACTGATGCCAGCTTTCAGAGTGACAAAGATGACTGCAAGTCACAGTCAGGATTCGTATTCATCTTAAATGGTGGGGCAGTGTCTTGGAAAAGTTCCAAGTAGGAGACAACAGCAGATTCAACGACAGAGGCTGAATACATAGCTGCTTCAGAAGCAGCTAAGGAGGCAGTGTGGATCAAGAAGTTCATAAATGAACTAAGGGTGGTTCCAAGCGTGGATGAGCCCATACAGTTGCTTTGCGACAACACAGGAGCCATTGCGCAGTCAAAGGAACCTAGGTCTCATCAAAGATCTAAACACGCGCTCCGCAGATATCATTTGATTAGAGAAATCATTGATGGGAATGATGTAAAAATGGATTATGTTCCACAGATGATAACCTGGCCGATTCTCTGACAAAGGCTGTTTCTCAGAGAAAACATGATAGTCATTATGAGGCTTTGGGCATACGACTTAGGTCTGATTGGCTCTAGGCCAAGTGGGAGCTTGTTAGCATATGGGTGTCCTAGAGACAATCTTTTGATTAAATAAAGGACACTAGATGTAGAACTTTGTTTGTCGCAAATAAATAAAGTACTATTTACTCAGTTTCATATTGTGTCTTGATATTACTGTTAATATTATATGAACGATATCTCTTGAGTATCTGTGATGAGATCACGATCATGAGGATTCAAGGATATTGCGTGTCTATTCCTAATTATATGTTCCTAGTTTAGAGACACTGAGTTTGGGGATCAGTGATCTCGAGTAAAGACTAGTACGACTTATCTACTTGTATATGGATACAAGGTAAAGACCTCATGAGCTGCAGATATGGAGATATCTTAGCTAAAGTCGTGGGTGGACCTATAAGAGTATAGCTCGCACTGAGCAGACCCAAAAGAGACTCTATGAGGAAATCTCACAGATAGTGTCATTAGAGTAATCTCTTTATATTTGGGTATGTCTTTCCTTAGACCAGAAGTTATTACCTAGACTGTGTTCTTGAAGGAATGTTTTGATTGTATGCCTCGTCTGCCTGAAACATGGAGACTCATAGGTATACTGTTGGGCGTGTCCATAAAGGGCACCGGGCTAGGGTAATAAGCTGAAGGAATTCGTCAAATCTCTGTGAGAGATTAGGTTATCTGTAAACCGGAGAATTCGGGATGACATTTACAGGGACTCGGGAATCTATGCATAGTAAAAGAGATCATGAGATGATCTGCCTTTAGAGTCAGTAAATTGAAGATTCCCTATTTCGAATAAAGCTTACCCTAAACCGCAGGGGTTGATACATTTTCTTACCCTAGGTTAATGGGAAGATGACTGAGACGAAGGGAAATACATACGGTAACCAAATATGTGCAATAGGATGATCAATTCATTAATCTGACTAGTTCTGGGGCAACAAAGCATTGCTAGTGCTCTGTGTTGTCATTAATTGGGTTGTGGGCTTGTTGGGCCCAAGCCCAGTTATGTCAGAAGCTAAGTTGGACCTAATGGGTCACACACTAACACCTTGTAGTCATGATGGACTAGCTTTAAAGGTATTGGGCCTAATAATGGTTGTTAGGCCAAGAAGCTGTTTGGAAGCCCACCTAAATGGGTGGGTGGTGCATGGAGCTTAGTAATGGGCTTGGATAGTCCAAGCCATTACTAATTAATTTAATTAGTTAAATTAATAATCAAATATTTGAATTTCGAATTTTGAATTTGAAATTTGAATTTTGAAATTTGAATTTGGAATTGGAATTTCGAAATTCGAATTTTGAATCTGAAATTTGAAATTTGAAATTTGAATTTTGAAATTTGAATTTGGAATTTGAATTTTGAAATTCGAATTTTGAATTTGAAATTTGAAATTTTGAATTTTGAATTTTGAATTTGAATGTTTGAACATTTGAACTCAAGTGTTTGAATTCGAATTTGAATTGGCTTTGAAAAGTTGTTTCATAACAAAAGGATAAGACAGGATCTTATTGGAGCATATTCCTTGGATCAAGAAGCATCTTTGGAGCACTTCCTTGGGCTGTTTGGTGCGCAAGTTTAAGTGATAAGGATGTCATCTTATCACTTAAAACAAAGCTCCATTCAGATTTGGTGGTTGAGGGAATCAGTGGGTGAGTTGATTCAAATTTTGAATGCAACTACTCAATATATTTGGACCCCTTCTAGGGCTGAATTATGCACATGAAAAGTATACTATATGATAGTTTATGAATTTAAGTTTAAATTATTTTGAACTTAATTTCATGTGGATAAGATTGGAGGTTGTTGGCAAAATTGGCTTTGCAACAGCTCCACCTTATCCTCCCTGTTCCACGGGCAAACTTCAAAGGTTTTTGAAAGTTGGTTTTCATTTTGAATGAATTAAATTTCCTCTTCCTCTCATCAAGGTGTGCGCATATATACAGCCTCCTTACCTTAGGGTTTTGGTCAAGAAAACCTAGCCAACTCTCCTCCATCTATGCACCATTCTGTAGGGTAGTTCACTACACCTTTCCAAACAGAATACCTAGCCTCCACCTTCACCACTTGTGCGCATAGCAAGCCTCACTGTGGTGTTCATCTGGTGGCTTTCAAGAAAGGGTTCTTGCATCATTGACGAACGGTGGTGTGGATCACCATTAGAGGGTTTGAACCCTTCAAGCCTGACATCTGATCTCCCTGACTGATAAGGCCAAAAACAAGGTAACATCATGTTGTCTTAAAGCACGAACCTATGTGTGCATGTATGTTCCGCAGTAAAATTTTTATTTTACACCTTACATGCATCGGCCTTCAAAGGCCAGTTTACTTTCAATGAGCGCTTGTTTAACGTCACGAGCCTGATGGGAATCGTTCAAGATTCATGGTGGTCGGAAGCATGCAACCAATGATGAACCAGTCTTCTTGATCCAATGTTGTGTCTTTCCAGGATCATATGTATGTAGGTGAGAATGAAGTTTCTCAGGAATTTTAAACTTGGTTTTCATAAGTTTTTCCTTACTCTTGTGCTTTTCCATCTTAACCTTTGGCTTGCTTTCTTCATACCGCCGATGGAGTTCCTTCTTGCTCCCTTTCTCAACTTTAGACAAATCTTTATTGATGATTACCGGGTATTGCTTTTCGTCTCCAAAGAAGGCATATGTCAGAGTTTCAGGTAACTCCTTCAATTTTGTTTTTGGTACTACTATAATTAGATCATTTTCCTTCTTTTCTAGCACCTCAAAATAACTTCTAGCTCTTCTTGTGGAGTAGCTTCATCTTGAGCCTTCAACTCCTCTTTAAGCTCTTGAAGCTCACTTCTCTCCTCCAAAACCACCTCTTCAAACACATCCAGTCTGAAACAATCACTCTCATCAGATGAAGTTTTCATAGCATCGAAAACATTGATGGTGATTTTCTCTTCATTCATCCTCAACTCGAGCTTTCCTTGTTCTACATCAATCATAGCTCGAGCTGTGGCCAAGAATGGTCCACCCAACAGAAGAGGTATTTCACTTTCCTCCTCCATTTCTAACACAATGAAATCAGCAGGGAAGATGAACTTGTCAACTTTAACAAGAACATCTTCTATGATTCCACTAGGTCTCCTCATTGAACGATCAGCAAGTTGTAGAGAGACCATAGTTGGCTTCAATTCAGTAATCCCCAACGACTTACACATCGATAATGGCATCAAATTGATGCTTGCTCCAAGATCACAAAGTGCCCGGCCAACATTGGTGTTGCCTATCGCAATTGGGATGTTGAAACTCCCAGGATCTCAAAGCTTTGGTGGAAACTTCTTTGTTATAATGGCACTACACTCTTCAGTCAGTGCTACCATCTCGCAATCCTGCAACTTATGCTTTCTAGACAATAAATCTTTCATGAATTTAGCATAGTTAGGCATACTTGCTAAAGCCTCACCAAAAGGAATGTTAATATGCAACTTTTTAAATATTTCGAAAAACCTGGCATATTGTTGCTTCTGTGCATGTTGCTTGAGCTTCATGGGATAAGGAGGTTTCTCAAAACGAAAAAAATCCATCGGTTGTTTTGGAGCTTCAACAGCTTTCTCCTTTGCCTCTTCTTTGTCTTACCTTGCAGGTTCTTCTTGCTCAGTAGCAGGTTCTTCTGCTTCTTTCTCACTTTCTGGTTCAATCAATGGTTCATCAACTTTCTTTGGCTGAACCATTTTGGGTTTGTCTTGAGGAGTGATCACAATTCCACTCCTAGTTACAATGGACTTGCATTGTTCTTTAGGATTCACAATAGTATCTCTAGGAAACTGCCCTGGAGTTCTTTCAGCTAACTGCTTGGATAGCTGCCCTATCTGAGTCTCCAAATTCCGAATGAAGGCATCTTGATTCTTGTGATAGGCTCTGGTCTCCTTCATGAAAGCACTGGTACTTTCCATGTGATCATTTGTGGTCTTAGAAAGCTGCAGCATCGCTTTCTCTAGATCAGATGGCTCCTTATGTGGAAGAGGAGGAGGTTGCAGGAAATTATTGGATTTATAATCCAAGCCTCCCCCTTGATTTCTCCTCTGAAAATTATTTCCTTGGCCACTATTCTGGTTCCTCTGATAGACTTGAGTGTTTTGTGGTGGCCTTGGATCATACCACACTCCATTAACTTGGAAAGGTTCAGCTCCCATGAGTGTTGGACACTCATTGGATTCATGCTCTTCCTTGTAGTACTCACAGTTAATTGAATTAACTTGAGTTGTGGAAATTCACATCTTATCTAACTTAGCATTCATACTTGCTAGCTGTTGTGAAATCACTTTCTGCTCAGCTAATAATGCATCCTGATTCCCTACTTGTAAAATTCCCTTCTTTAATTGAGCTGACTTAGTCAAATGAAATTCTGTTGAGGCATTTTCATCTCGTGCCATATAATCAATCAGCTCCAGGGTTTCAGCTGCAGTCTTTCTTCCTACGGTTCCACCAGCTGCACCATTGACAATCATCCTAGTATCTGGTGTCATCCCATTGTAAATGACTCTGACCTTCTTCTCATCTGAAAAGTCATATTGAGGGCACTTTCTAATCAACTCTTGGAATCTTGTCCAAGCTGCACAGAGAGTCTCTCCCGGCTGCTGAATGAAGTTGGTGATTTCATTCACCAGCTTATTGTACTTTTCCTGAGAGAAATGCTCAGCAAAGAACTTAGCTGCCAACTCATCCCTTGTTCTGATACTGTTGGGAGGTTGTCGGTCTAACCATCTGAGAGTTTTCCCTGTCAAAGCAAAAGGAAGCAATCGAAGTCGGATTGCATCATCGGACACCTCATTGTGCTTGGTGGTGTCACGGATTCTCAGAAATCTATCCATGAAATCATGAGGATCTTCGTAATCCTCGCCACCGAAAGGAGTCTTTTCCACCAAGTTGATCAGAGACAGGTTGATGTCAAAATTGTTGGCTTGTATCTGTGGCCGGACAACACTAGAGTTCGGCCTTGTGAACATTGGAGCCAGAATTGACTTCATCAACTCCGCTGCAGGAGGTTGATTGTTGGGACCTCCTCCGGCGTTATTGTGATTCGCCATCTCTTGTATTGGTTGAACAAGTTCACTAATCGGACCTTCCTAAATTATCTGCTTGGCAACCCTTCTTAGCTTCCTCTCAACCCTTGTGATTTCAGGATCAAACACAAGATCTTCAGGATCAAGTCTACCTCGCATAAAACTCAAAGATGGTTAGTGACACCTGCAAAATGTAGATCAAGATAGAAAAAATCCTAAAAATAATAAATAAATAAATAAATAAAAAATAAATAAAATATCCAAGCTCAAAGATCAACGGTTATTTATAATATTGGAAATTACAATCCCCGGCAATGGCACCAAAAACTTGTTGAATGACTCGGCAAGTGTACCGATCGTTCCAAGTAATAAAAGGTAAGTAGAGTATCGTCTCCACAGGGATTGTAGACCAAGTACTACAATAACCAGTCCCCTTAAGTTGAACGGATCAAGGAATGTGATAAATGGTGTTGATTACTTCAGAAAAGTAAATTGAAAAGTAAATGCGTATTTTTAGGGTTTTGTAAAAAAATAGATGAACAAGTTTAAATAAAAATAGGTTTTAAAAACAATTGAGAAAATATTGCAGTAAGAGGACAAACACCTGTCCGATCCCCACCTTGTAATCTGAATCAAGGTTTACATGCGATTTACCCATTAATCAAATGACTCACCATCTTTTATTGTGTTGGTTAAGCACTAATTCCTTAGTGATCTTAACCTTGTTAACCCTATTAGAACCCTAATTCCTTAGTGATTCCTTTTTAGGTTAAACACATAAATCGGTGAATCTTTCACGTTTGCGATTCATGTAGCCTATCCCTAGTGCATACATGAACAACTATTTTCCTCCTTGTCAGGAATTAGGATCCCAATATCCCTATTGCGAATCCTAACCCTAGCGATCCATTAGAGTGATCAGATCTAAAAGAACGAAGAGATGAAGAACGAAGGAAAATAGATTCAATCAGATAAACACATGTAAATTAAATCCAAACTACAAGGGGTTCACTTTCAGGGTTGTGACCCTTACCACAATAAAAAGAGATCTAGCCTACCATAGTCATGACTGATCTCAAATATTCAACAAGAAATATAAATTACAGCAAAAGAAAATGAAGAACGAAGAAAGAAGAACACAGATCCAAAGCTCTCTCACAACAGCAACGGTTTCCTCCCAGGTCAGAATAGTGGTATCTCTCTTGAAGACCTAATCCCTCCTTGTTTTATCAATTTTTCTTCTTTTTCCAATTTTGCCCTTGTGAAAACACGGCTGTGGTTTCTGCAACTGACGCTCTCAGCGTCAGATCCACGCCAAGAGCGTGGCTTCCTCTGAACTCCCACGCCGTCAGCGTCATATCCACGTTGTGAGCGTGGATGCCTCTGAACTCCCACGCCATCAGCGTCAGTTTCACGCCGTGAGCGTGGGTCTTCACTTTGGCAAATCCTCATTTTTCTCCAGATTTGTTTGCTTTTCCTACAAAATGAGCATAAAATCAGTTGAACAATCCTGAAATTGGAATTTAAGAAAAACAACAATAAACGTTGCCTTTTTACTGAGAAATAGTCCATTATCTTTCTCTTTTTGGCTTGAATTTACCTATGTGCTGAAGGCACATCACAAGGCCAATGTGGTAGCTGATGCTTTGAACCGGAAATCCGTGAGCTTATCCAGCTTGATGATGAGCGATTATGATGTGATAGAAAAGTTCAGAGACCTGAGAGTGAACTCCTTATTTGGGGGCGCACTTCTCGAGATGGAGACAGCATAAGTGATTAATGATTTAATGGAAAAGATTAAAGAGGCGCAAGTGCAAAGAGAGTGCCTTGATTATGTGAAGAACCAAGACGATGTGTCTTGGAATGATGATGGATTACTGCTATTCCAGAAGAGGGTTGTAATCCCTCGAGGGCCATTGACTGAGGAGGTTATGGCAGAGGCTCATAAGGGCCAGTTTACTATCCACCTTGGTGCTACAAAAATGTACCAGGACTTAAAAAGAAATTTTTGGTGGCCGGGCATGAAGAAAGACATAGCAGTCTACATGTCCAAGTGCCTTATATGTCAGAAAGTGAAGATTGAGCACCAGAAACCGTCTGGTAAGCTTCAACCTCTTGAGATTCCACAGTGGAAGTGGGAGAGCATTTCCAAGGACTTCGTGGTGGGGTTGCCGAAGACTCAGGCGGGTTGCGATTCTATCTGGGTCGAAGAGGTTGACAATTAGGACTGGGTGTTGTTGGAAATTCTCCACATGTGATCTCGTTTGTTGGTTGAGGATATTGCCGATCTTCCCACGGAAAATACTGTCGAGGTCAACCTTCTTCCTGTCGATATGTGCGGGTTCAAGTTAAGATGAGCCCAATTTTTTCTTCTTTTAATAGGATATGATTACTAAGGTGGGAATCAAATTCCCCCTTTCTCCACATGGTCATGCTTCGCAGACTTCATGTTGCTCCCACGTAACTTCATCCAAACTTATGGGCCTTTATTCGAGGTTTCGAGCAGATGTGCGCTTAACTCAACCTTCCGTGCACTGTTTCTCTCTTTTTCTTTTTGTTTAATATATATACATCTCGGTCTGGAGCCGAGGTCAAAAAACGGAAAGGTTGGGTCACTCTTAACAGCGCGCTTGATCGCAGAATCTTCATATCTTTCACCTAATCCTTCAAGGGTTTTAAAGAGCACTATCTTAAGGTGGCAGTCCATCCCGGTTGCTATCCTTGGTTTGCCATTGATATGCTTGAGGACTATTATTTATTGGCTCGGTTTGAGCTTTATTGGAGTTAGAATCATTACCTCAGGTGACCTGGGGATTATACAACTCGTGATCCTTCGCTCTCTGATGAGGAGAGACTTAGCTTCACAGTCCTGATGGCTTATGTTGAGGACTACGACATTCTTGACTTAAGTCATACGGAAGATAAACTCAGAGATGACCTTCTTTAAGAACTTGGTAGGTGATTCTGGCTATGCTGGGTTTTTCTTTTTTGTTCTTAGAGTTGCTTTCTAATCAAAACTTTTTATTGAAGTAAATATGACAAGCTCCGATTAAAAGAAGTATATAAGAAGAAGGGCTCATCGAAAGGAAAGTCAGATGAAACTGACCCTGTTGGCAAGGCTTCAAAGAAAAGGCGACTTGAACCTGCAGGTGGTAGTTCGACTGCCAGGGTCATTAATACCAATGTCGTTACTTCTCAGGTTGCTCCTCTCCACCTCCCCCTTCTCCTCCTAACGCTCCCTTTGGGAAAGCTGTGTGTTTAGAGCCAAAGAAATTATGGAAGATTGGAGTTTCTGATCATCTCCGTGTTGCCTTGAAGCCTCCTCCTCAATTGATGGAGGTTAACCTTTAATGTTGACATGCAGGTTATGTTAGCTCGGAAGGAAGAGGAGTCGTTAAAGGCGACTACTCTGATTCAATCTTTTCACGATCTCCATCAGAGACTCGACTTGTCCAACGCTTCCAGTTCGACACTTTCTATTAAGGTGGGCGAGATCTCCAAGTTGAGGGAGGAGCTTCCGAAGCAAAAATCGACTTAGACGTCAAGGTTCAGGATCTTAGTTCCCAGCTGCCAAACTATATAATTCATCCACTCATTCAAAATAAAACAATTATAAACTAGACTTTAATACATGATTCCCTATACAAAAATAAAAAAATTACAAAATAAGAAAAAAAAACACTTCTGTCTATCTCGTCCTTCCTTTTAGTCCATAAGAATGTGATTCAAGTCCCTTTATGATAACCATTGGCCTAAAAGCCCAAAATACTAAATTTTGGCAAGAAACCCCTTAACTTTTAGGAACCCTAGCCTTCACGTCCAAGTGTCGTCACATGAAGTAATCTTAGCCCGAGACTCCTAGACATGACCGACATGAATAGAGGGACATGACGCACTAGAATCACCAGAAAAAGACTCTCTATATGCCCTCACGCGCCTCATATTTGCCCGCGAGTGAGGCCTATGTGCGGGCACTTATGGCGACCATTCCTACCATTCCGGTCACCTTTCTTCTCATGATTCTATCATCTATCATGCCACGGGGTTGGTTTCTCCGATCGGCCACTAGAAGGTCACGAACACGTCCAAACAGATCTTAACGTCGTTGTTTTCTCTTCTTTTCGATCTTCTTTTCATTACACTTTTACAAAAAATTGAAAAATATACTAAAATTAAAATGAAAACAGGGAGAAAACCTAATCACAAAGGATTAATCCCCTTGTTACAGTCCTAAAAGAATACAATTAAATCTCTACCATGGATTAAAAGCCAAAAATCAAAAACCAAAATAAAAGCATCACTTTTTATGAAAAAAATTATAAAAGATACACATACAAATATATGACCAACAAATATAGAATTCTAGGTGCCATATTTCATGAAGCAAACTAATTACATGAATAGTAAGACTAGAATAACCCACAAATGCACAACCATGACTCTGATACAAATTGAAGGAATGATTAGATTGATGCGGAAGCGATTTTACGATCTAGTAAATTTGTATGCTTACCGAATTATCATCATCTCACAAACACACAAGGAATACCTCTTAAGTGATCCCTTTGTATGTGAACTTCTTTCACAAACTAATCTCATCTGCATTGCAGCACGAACGATCTCCTTGTAGAGGCTGGTTAATGGCAGACCTTCCAGACTAATCTCTTTATGGGGGAAGGGGATGGTGTGTGGCAACTCTATTACTTTTAGAAAGATGACCTTACCTCAACAACAAAGTAGCAGAAGATTAGCAGGTGATGATTGGAAGAGAAGAATATATATGGGTGGCAAAAAACCCTAGCCCTAAGCTACTTGGGCACTTCTTACTCACTAAGCCCAATTGGGCTTTAAGTGAAAGAGGATAAACCCAACACGTTTTACAACATTTAAAAAATCTAGTGTCAAAGAAAATAATTTTTGCGGAAGCAATTTTTTTTATTTCTCTATCGATTCATCAATTTCCTAATTAATCTAATTAAGCTTGAGTGGATCCCAAAAACAGCAAAGTTTTCAAATTTTTAACACAATTACGTACAACCACAAATTTTTTCATGAAAAAATATAGGGTAAAGTGTGTGTCATTTTAAAGGATGTAAAGTTGTGTCATTTTAAGAGAGAGAAAGAGATAGATAAAGGAGGAGATAGAGTTGACAAAAAAAATAAATAGTAAATGCCCAAATTGGTCCCTGACAAAAAACACGTTGCCCAATTTAGTCCCTCACAAAAAAAACTCATTAGATAGTCCCCAACAAAGAGAAACAGGACCCACGTTAGTCCTTCTGTCAATCCAAAACTCACGGTGTCACTGACGGCGATGATGTGTCATGTTAAGTGACATGCTGAAGGCCACGTTGGCTTAGGAATGACGTCGTTTGAAGAGAATCATCCACGTTGGTCAGACCAGTTCTCTTTCATCCAAGGAACGTTGTCGTTTTTTTTGTTAGGGTTGTTCTTACACCAGAAAGCATGGGATTGAATCGAAGATTGAATACATGAATTTGGGGAAAACTGATTGACGGTTTAGTGAAGGTGGGTTTATACTGTATGATTTAGAGTTGTTCTTAGTTTTTATGCCATGAATATCTCTTCTGGAAGGGGGAGCTCAAGTAGTTCATTTGGGTCCAGAAGTGGAAGAAGTAGAGCTGCTCCATTGTGTAAATGTGGGAGGCCCGTTGTTGTTTACACCTCGAAGACCATTAGAAACCTTAATAGATCATTTTTTGGGTGCCCCAACTTCAAGGTGAGGTTGATTTTTTCATGCATTCTTTTTCTAATGTCAATGTTATTAACTGTATTGTTGAATTTGGTTTAGGAAAAGAAGCCACATTATAACTTTCTTACATGGGTGGATGATGCTACATCTGATACCATGGAGCTGGAAGATTGGACAATTAACAAGCTGGAGTTGAATGTAACTGAAATAGAATTCAAGTTGAACTTTTTGGACATGAAGCTTAATGATGAAATGCAGCTGGAAGTGAATGACCACAAAAAGAAAATTAATGAGCACTGCATAAAGATTGAAGACATATCAATGAAGATGCAGGCAGACTTTGAAAGGGTTAAGAAGGAAATGATGCATGTGTGTAGGTGTGCTAGGGTGTTTGCTGGATCCATTATCATTGTCTTTGTAATATGTATATATCTTTGTAGTAGGGTGGCTGAAATGTTGATTTTTAATCTGTAATATGTATGCTTCTTTGTAATAAAAAGACCAGTGTTGGGATGTAATGAGATTTTGTTCATGAAGGATGTATATAATTTGTTTAATGTCCTTGAACTTGATTGTTCTGAAAGCACAAAATGCAGTATTAAGTTAACTGGAAATGCTAATTAAAAATGAAAAAGACTGTATGAACACTAACAACAAGGTTGGAGGGAATTATACAGAAGGTCGGGAATGACCAGTGGGTTTGGTAACAGTTTCTAAGGGCATTGGTGTCACTGTCATGTTTAACAGGGACTAAAAAGGACCCCGATGAAATTGGTAGGGACCAATGAGGCCCAGTGTGGAAAAAAATAGGGACTAAAAAGGTCCTCGATAAAAAAATGTTGAGGACCTATGAGGTACATAACAGGGACCAATGTGCTAAGTTCGGGTATGTTTACACATGACCCCATAATGACAGCAACATACAAAATATAAGCACAATTATTGACAGAAACAAAAAATTGTATCAGTATAAGTTGTAATGACAAGCAATGACAACAAAGAGATTGTAAGAAGACCAACACAATCTTGTTCCAAAACCTCAACTGAGAAGCAGGATGTATCAGTTCAATTACTAATGTCAGCAATGAAAAATAGTAATGACAGCAAAGATATAGAATTTAACAGAACATATTCCATTGATTTCATCAGATTATACTTACAACTTCAAAAAAACCAACTGACATAATATACAATTCAGACCAACACAATAGTCCTCCAAAAAAAACAAAGTGTTTCTACTTAATATGGCCATAACCAGAGGCATACAAAAAAAAAGCCATTGGTGAATCATTTGAATAGGGCCAAAACCAAACTAATTCCAAATAACTTGCCTAATTACAATTCCAATGAACTGTCCTAATTACAAAAAAATGCCAACTGTCACATTTGAACTGGCCTAATATCAGTCATTACAGAGTTTTCCAAATCATTTGTGTGGGGCTGGCCTACGTGGCCTAAACCCTGGTGTAGACATGAAGCACATGAATCTGGCCCTGGTGCCACTGCTAGCTGCAGCTGCTGTCTCACTGGTCACTGCCTCAGTAGGATTGCATGGAGGTGGGCTGCTGCCTCGTGATGCTCTTGAGGTTGGTTCAGCTGCACTTGTTGCATGCTGGCTGCTTGTCTCTGGTGCAGGGCAGCCCTGACTCATGATGATTTCGTTAACCGTCCTTGACTGAACTTCAACATTAACCGGTTTTGTCTTTGACTTTGAACCACCAGCAGGTCCCTTACATGTTTTTGGGTAATGACCAGTCTCACCACACTTGGAGCATTGAACTGTGTAAGTCTTTCTAAGCTTCTTGTTGGTCTTCATAAGCTCTTCAGTGGGATCCTTCTTGTGATGTTTTTTTGGACGTCCAATAGGCCTTTTCAAGCATGGAGGAAGTGATTTTGGGGCATCACAAGCTGGCCAATATTGTTGGGAATTGACTGGGTTGAGTGTGTGTTCATAAGCTAGCCAAACATTACAACTACAAGATTGTTGAGTTAAATTCACCCCAACACGTTGACCCTTTCCAGAGACTTCATACAGATCTTGGACCAAGTTTCCAGTCCATGTTGGTGTCCAAGAATTGCTTGCAACCTTCAACTGGTCCAGCCTCTTCTGCTGTGCAGGTGCAATCTTACCCCTAAAGGTTTGTAGAATCCTCTTGTGTGCTGCCATCCTTCGCATTATGTAGCACCTCAATTCCTCACATAATGTCATTATAGGTCTGGACCTGTAATTCACAATCTTTGCATTCCACACCTCAGCCATATTATTTGTAATATTGTCACATTTAGGTCAGTGACTATAGTATGCCTTAACCCAACATGAAGGATGTATATTGTCAAGATACTTCCAAGCTGGTTCGTTTAGAGTCTTCAGCCTTTGCATGACCTTCTCAAATTGGGGAACAGTGGTGCATCTAGCACATTCCCACACAATTCCTCTGGTCTCTTTATCCTTCCATTGCTTTATGAAGTTCTTCCATACATGTTGTACACATAACCTGTGGTTTGAACCTGACATAATTTCCTTCAAGGCTGGGACAAGTCCCTGTTTGTGAAAAAAAAATGATTTGAATAAATAATTGGAAGCATAATGTGAAATAAATAATTGAAAGCATAAACTAAAAAATGTTACCTTTTATTGATCTGATATGAAGTTCCAACCATATACTCCATGATCCCCTAAGTCTTCTTGTAAAAGGGTCAAAAACCACTTCCAATTCTCCTTTGTCTCACTGTCAACAACGGCATAGGCAATCACATAAAATTGCTTATTTGCGTCTTCACCCACAGTACTCAATAATTGACCTCCATAATAGCCCTTCAAAAAGCAACCATCCAACCCAATTAAGGGCCTGCAACCAGCTTTGAAGCCCTTCTTACAAGCATCAAGCCAGATGTACATTTGGTCAAATATTGGCAATGCTTGTGGAACAGGTTGGGGGGTGACTTGCAATTTGCAAGTGGAGCCAGGGTTGCTCCTCAACATCCAGCCAGATATTCTCTTAGTCTTCCATATTGTTCCTTCTCACAACCTTCAATGGTTCCCTTTTCTTTTTTCAAAGCCTTGCTTACTTTCTTCATATCTAAATGAACATTGTATTCCTCCTTCATGTGCTCAAATGCCTATGACCTGGACATCTTGGGCTGCGTTAGTATTCTCTTCTCCAATTTCTTGGCCACCCAATCTCGAGTAGCCCTTTTATTCTTGAAGACTCTGCAGCATGTATGAGTCTCGTTAAAAGTCTTTATTTGGAATGTGCATAGCTTGGTGTTTCAGGCACAATACACCCTCCATTCACAGTCTTCTACACTGCATTTGGCCCTTACTCTGACCTTGTCATTCGTAACCCAGATGAAGTTCCTCCCAAGACTGATATTATAGTCTTTTACTGCACACTTAAATTGGTCCAAATTCATAAACTCCATACCAAGTTCTAAATAGACATGCCCAAAAGAAGCTTGTTCATTAAAATTTGGCAAGACAGGTCTAACATTCTCATCATCATCACTTGAAGGAGGAGTCCTCAACTCCTCAGACAGATAGGTATATCCTTCTTCCTCAAATGACATTATGTCTTCCTCTTCATCAACTTCTTCAGATTCAGAGTCTTGAATTGGGGCATCCTTCTTGACTGCCTTCTTCCTTGGGGTCTGTTTTGCAGGCGTTTTTTTCTCTACCAATTGCACATTGTGTTCATCATCATCTTCTGAATGATCCTCAACACTAGGTGGGGGAGGCTTGTATACCTCATCCTCTGCACTCTCATGTGAATCTGAGTGTGAGGAAGCATGGTCATCATCTGCATTATCATCTTCAGACCCATTACCAGCATCCTCTGCACTTTCTTCATCATGGTCCGAATTGATCCCATCATCATGTAAATTCAAGCCATCAGCAGCCTGTGCATGGTCTTCATTTTCTTTGACCCCATCATCACCTTGTGCATTGTCTTCATGTGAATTGACCCCATCATCATCCTCTTCATGGCCTTGATTATATGCTAAACTAATGACATTATCCTCTTCACTATCATGTTGAGGTGAACCAAACTCGGGAATTAAGATGCAGTCCTCAAAGTATACATGTATCTCATTGCCATTTCCTAAAGCAACCTCACACATGGCACATATATCCGAATCTGTACTAAGAGGTCTCAGCCCTTGTTCCAAATCGGGTACCCCAGGCTATAGCCACATCATCTTCTTGCATTTTTCATAGCCATATTGCTTAAACAGGGTGTCAAGGTCACAGAGATTGCAGTAATCAATGTCCATATCTGGCAATGAGTCCACCCTTCAATTTATATAGGTCATCACTTCATCTTCATCTCTGACTAAAATACCACCATGATGATAAACAATCACCATGTATTCGAACATCTCTCAAAACCAAAAAACAAACCTATCATTAATCCAACGGCCACACACGTTAGACCACTTAAACAATACAAAGCAAAAACAAACAAACATTTTTTATGGACCACTTTCTAAAACAGGGACCACACCATCCAGTAGTTACATTCTTTAACCTAAACCCTAAATGGAAATATGGACCACAATGTCCACTTCACATGCAGACAAAAACACGCATTAAACAAAGGGGAACAACATGGGGACCACAAACAAAGGAGGACAAAGAACAATAAAAAAATGTTTCAAGATTTAAATACTCTCTTACCTTTTTGTACGAAAGGTTCAGCCTCACACAAAACACAAAGGGAGAGAGTTATTTTACTTCCACTGATTCCCTCCGATTGTTGAAGAAGTTTGTATTCCAAACGCAGGCGAGCTTCCTCCACAGTCCTCTTCCTTCTCAACAATGGAGCATCCAAGTTTGAAGAGAGAGAAATGGTAAAGTGACCAACGGTTAGGTGAGGGGCAATTTTGGGTTTTATGAAAAATGGTCTAACCAACGTGGATGAACCACAACCAAACGACATCGTTCCTAAGCCAACGTGGCCTTCAGCATGTCACTTGATGTGGCCTTCATCACCGTCAGTGACACCGTGAGTTTTGGATTGACAGAAGGACTAACGTAGGTCCTGTTTCACTTTGATGGAGACTATCTAATGAGTTTATTTTTGTGAGGGACTAAATTGGGCTTTGTTAGAGATTTAGTCAAAAATTAACTCTTTCTACTACATTAAGATCACTTTTTTTAATTAAAATAGTAAAATAAAATACCACGACACTTGTGAGGGAGACTGACGCGAGCAAGCCAATTTGACCCAAAATCCATAGCCACTCTGCAAATTGAACAAAGATCCATTCGTACTTGGAAAATCCCAGATCTCCAAAAATGGAATTTTTGCAGAGTCACAGGGTAGAGATGTTAAGCATGGCTGTTGCTCTGGTTGCCATTGTTGGTGGCACTGCATACTATTACTATATCACCAAGAAGCCTAAAGGTTTCCATTTTTATATTTTCTTTTTCTTTCTCGTTTCCTCAATGCCATCAACTCCATTGCTTTTTATGGTTGATCCTCCATTTTTCAAATGGTTCGAATTGTTTTGATTTCTTTCGAAATGGGTTTCGCCTTGGTCTTAATTTATTTAACAAAAAAGCAAGTGAATGTGCCAAATTCACATGTGACATGTGAGGTTGCTGAGGGGCATCAAGTCCTTCCCTTTGCAAAATGATTTGCCACAGGACAAATATAGAGATCTAAGAGAAGTCAGATAACGAAAGAAAAGCTATGTTTTTTAATTGGAAAATCATGCTTGCCGAATATTTCTACTTAGTCGTATCACCATGGAGGAAATTCATTGGATTTAATTTGTTCTTAACATGCCAATTTTATTTGTACATTTTTACTATAATGTAGAAACTATAAACCTTGCATCTTAGCTTTTTAATTTGTTATTTATCGTCTTTTATAATATCCTTTGCAATTACACTATGTTTAACTTATAATTGAAATAAAGTTGGTTCTTGAGAGATAGTATTAGGGCATGTTTGGTGCATAGTATAAGATAAGGCCTGATTGTATAAGACTTGATAGTATAAGACTTGATTGTATAAGACCTGATTAAATTTTAATACTATCTTGGTATGGTATTGTATAAGATAATATCCTCCAATGTTGGACAACATATCAGCTGCAGGTTTGAATTGCTTGTTTCTCTATGACTAGAGAAGAGTTGAAAGTAGGGTGGGACCATGCATTATGACTTGCGTTGCGTAATGGGTCTTGTTAGTCTGTTAGATATAAAAACTATTTATAAACCATCCCCTGATAAGTCATGCTTTTGGGAGAAGTTGGTTCTCAACAATAAACAAAGATTTTACGTTTCTTGGTAGGGTGCCTGGATCCTGAGAACTTCAAGGAATTTAAACTTGTTAAACGCACTCAACTCAGCCATAATGTTGCTACGTTCAGATTTGATCTTCCTACTCCTGGCTCAGTGTTGGGACTTCCTATTGGACAACATATCAGCTGCAGGTTTGAATTTCTTGTTTCTCTTGTCCAATTCTTTTGATGATTCCGGTGCCTAATTCATTTTAGTAAGACCCCATGATGAGCTTATTGGGCTTACTGGATCGCACTCATTGAAGGCAGTTTGATCAATTATACTGCTTTCATCTTGAATGCCTTTTGTCTACTTTATAGAGGGAAAGATAGTCTTGGTGAAGAAGTCATCAAACCATATACTCCTACAACATTGGATACCGACGTTGGATACTTTGAATTGGTTATAAAGGTTACTACCACTGACTTTTGTTTTTCAGTATTTTATTATTGTTAATTTATCTTTTATTTATACATATTGATTTTTGCTACTATATTGTTTGGGTAATAATTAGATGTATCCACAAGGAAGGATGTCTCATCACTTTCGGGAGATGCGTGAAGGTGATTACATGGCTGTGAAGGGACCAAAGGTTTTTAAATTTTTTCCCAATATTTGTCCAAGTAATTTATTGGTAGATGTTGTTATATTAGATTCTATTACACTTACTATTAACCTATTAGCGTGGGAGTTTTGGTTGAACTGTAATGACTAATGAGTTGGCCAAATTAATAATTAAAGTTGTTACTCTGATCAACAAAATTGTTGT